>WYDI02019017.1:3367-15801 GCA_009867235.2 Psittacus erithacus | reverse complement strand
GCAGTGATTTGTGTTATACTTTAGTTACTGGACTGTTCTTATCTCAACCCGTGGGAGTTGCATTCTTTCGATTCTCCACCCCATCCCTCCGGGATTGGAGGGGGGGGCGGGAAGGACAGGTTGTGGGAGGAAAACAAGCAGGCTACATGCTTTTTCTAATTTATGACTAAGCTTAAACCACGACAAGCCTGCACTTGGAGATTTCAGAAACAATGAGGACCTTAGAGTCC
The DNA here is from genome assembly GCA_009867235.2 of Psittacus erithacus. Lineage (NCBI taxonomy): Eukaryota > Metazoa > Chordata > Aves > Psittaciformes > Psittacidae > Psittacus > Psittacus erithacus. Next base: position 15,571 of record WYDI02019017.1, on the reverse strand, counting down.
ACTGGGCCAAATCTCTTGATCATTTCTCAATCTGGCCATTAAAAGTTACCTTAAAACTATGAATTAACCATAAACTAGATACAAGGTTTTTTTTCCTTTTGGAATAATTTCTTACATGTATTCAAGAAATCTGATCTGCCTATTAAATCTACATCACCCTTTCTGCCTGTAAATGTGGACCGCATGACAACTCACATGATTTTCTCCCAATATTGAAAGCCGTTCTGAGCTTTCTCACCAGCAATATCACATTCAACTTTTTTTGGTGACAGGTTTTTTTTAAAAATAGTTTCTTCACTATTAAAAGACAGTTGATATAGTGTGAAAAGGCAATCCAGAAAGGTGCTGCTTTTTGTAATACACATATCAAAAACTACAATGGATATGGGCACGAAAGCTGTCAAAAGGGTAAAAACTTACAAGCAGAAAATCTTAAAACTTTCAGCTTAAGATTTTAATAAAAAAGCCAACAGCTGAACTCTCTACTCAGCCAAAGTTTCAAAAAGAATCAAAAGATGCTAAATTTCATTAAATTTGGATAAAAGCGACAAAAGTGGATTCAAAAGTTCAAAACTGTGATTGCAAGAGTCCCTTTCATCTCTGCTACAAGACAAGAGGCATGTTCCTATCAAAAACTCAGTGTCAGCCTGACAGGAGAGCATTCCAGGAGATCATCACCTCTCACTTTCTCACCTGAAATGGTCACGAAAACGTAGCATGATGACTGAGAAATGAGTGAAGATTAGCAGCAACTTTCACAGTGACACCAAGTACCTACCTAAAAATGTTTTTTCTGCGCAGAATGTAAACCAAACCTTTTTGTACCAACTCCAGTATCGTAAGTAGCTTTTGTTTGAACATCCGAGTATCAAGGTCAGGACAGCAGCAAAGTATAACATCAACCAACACATTTGAGGGGATGACTCTGGAGCAGCTGGTTAGCTTCCATGATGAATGAGAATTACAGCAGTTTTCAAGAGACCAACAGAAGGCTGGCAGGGTCCTAATCAGCTATAACATCAGTAGTAAAGATCTAAGGAGACTACAGCATTTCCAAAACTACAAACTTCTCTGGGCTTTAGTTTCAATAATTATAGCTGTGACAGCTGGATGGTGTGGGTACATGACTGGAATTGATTGGAGTTTTGGACATCTGGTGCTATTGGAACCTTGTCTGTCAGAAAAGGAGCATAAAATTACCCCCCAGCAACTGGGAGCTGTAGTGTATGTCATCCTGTCTCAAAGTAAAGGAGCAAATATAGCATTTTTGCAGGTTAACATTCAGCAAATGACAAAATGTCATTCAAGTAATGTTACAGCAGTACACCAGTGAAAAGCACTGCAGGGTCAGAGGGGCAATTTAAGTTAACTAGAAGAAGCATGTTGGCATGCTTGGTTTTCCTTCTGCATGCGAATATGTTCTAACTAAATTTCTAGCTCCTGCTACCCTACTGGAATAACCATTTGGTGCTGACACTGCGGGAAGCAGCCTCACATGAGTTGAAAGAAACTCCAGGTGTCTTGAACAATAATGTCAAATACGTACTTCTTTCTAAGTGTGCCTCTGATCTGTCTTTTTTCATCCTGCGTGTTTTAGCCCATTTAGAATTCATGCACACCAAGAAAAAGGGAAGCTCTGTCCTCCACCTACATGGATATACTTCTATAGAAAAGCAGTGTGAGGTGGCCAGCAATTAATTTTTCCGTAAAATCTACTGATTATAAATTAATGCGAAAATTTTGGAGGAAAATATATTCAGTAAAATGAAGTAACACAGAACTGTTTTTCAGCTAGACAATCTCTCTGTACCTGGCGTATTTCTGCTATGAAGAATAGTTGAACTATAGGTCGTTGAGACAGAATTCATCATTTTATCTGTTTTCCTCAAACTCTGAATAGTGCATGCTGAGACATTTTAGGTAATATACAATATTGGTTTCAGTAATTCATGTTTGGTTTCTACTTACACGCCATGATATGAGATTTTGGCAAATCAATTAATGACGACTCAGTGGAAGTAAATGCTAATTTTTTTTAAACAATAAACACAAATATCTTATAAAAATATTTTTTTCAGATATTTTCTCACAAAAATGTGACAAAATTCTTATCAGGTAACATTTCTATAGGCAAGCTCTATCTTACGCTGTATTATTTTGTTAGTGTGAACTACTGTGGACTTCTACCATCCCCTGGTTTTCTGGGATGTTTCCCTCTTGGTTTTTATTTATTCCTCAGGGGCCTTTTCTGATGTTCATTATGTTTAAGAGGGAGAGGATAAACCTTGTAGTAGGGTAACATGAAGGCCATTTCACAAAAAGTACAGATGTGAAGGAGGAAAGAGAATGAGACCCAGTACTATACAACTAATAAGCAGAATAACACAGAAATACAAGGGTATACTCTTTGTATACTCTCTTGAGTGTTGAACAACAATGAACTCTGTCTTAACCAGGGTCCTCCAATGTGTTAAAAATATACCATATGGGGCTTAGTGTTTTTGATTAGAAATGCATTCATGTGGGACAACTGGCTTTTCCAGAAGAAAGGCATTTCTAACAGGAGAAGGCTGCTAGTATGTATAAGAGCTGAAATCATCCCATTTTACTGATTCATTTAGACTGATGCCAACTACAGCTGAAAACAAGCATTTCTTCACAAAGAAATTATGAAATTGCTGGAGACTTTGTTCTAACATCACCCAAGTTTTATCTACAGGGACTCACAGCACAAACATCAGTCACTGGAAACATACACTTTATAGCATATTTTATAACAGAGGAAAGGAGAGAGAAGCCTATTTGATCAAAATATTTGGAACCATGACCTAAAGCCAGCTCTGACAGAGTTAACTTCTGGGTTTTTTTTTAGTAATTTAGATTCTTACATTAACTATTTTCTAATAGAAAGTGAATAACTCATAGAGTAGCAAGGCTGTAAACACTCATATCCCTTGGCTTCTTTCCCACCATTGTAAAATATGTCTGTCCAAGGAGCTGTTTTTCAAAAGTGCACATACATAACTACATGCCCAAATAGATTGTATGTTTATTTGTTTGTATTTGCAAATATTTGATCTTGCTTTGTACCACCAGATTTGTCATACAGTATTTGCAGTTAAAAAGCTCCCTTTAGGCCTGTAAGACTATCCCAGTTGAAGGAAAAAAATCAAGGAACAATTGCCCTCAAGTCACATCATGTGACAATTAAATATGAAATACATATAGCACCAATAAAAGAAAAGCACAGAAAGTGGATTAACAGGATACTGCACTCCATACAGTTTAACTGAAAGATGATTAATCAGGACAGTAGCTGAAAGTTGCTGTTACAAGTCATCGAAGGTTTATAATAATGGCCAAGACAAAAAGGCTATATTCTCGGAGCAGCCTGCTCTACAAGACACCATGTTACCATAGTCTGATGAAGAAATGTGAAATATAAAGTGTCAAACAGAAGAAATTGCAATCAGTTCACTGAGCCTACACTGAAGAATTAAAGAAGGCAATAGCCTTGAGGAATGAAGGCACCTCTAATCTTTCGCACAGCATGGGCTGCTGGTGCTCCCCTTGTCAAAGAGTAAATAATCAAAATCAATGGGAGGCATAAGAAGTCAAAAAAACCTCAAAGGAAAAATAATTTTCCAGATATACCAACAATAAAACTCATTCTCACGTTATATAATTTTGATTTTTAGCAAAATACAAAAGGCAGAGACATGGACTTTTGTATTCTGTATTTCACCGATATCTGTGAGGTTTTGTGGTATTCTGGGTTCATTATATTCTTCTGACTGATCATTTGAGTAGCATTCATCTGCAGCCCTGGAGGGAAACAAGTCCAACAGCCCCCTGGAGAGTTAGGCTTAAGCAAAGGTACGCAGAGCACCAGAATCGATACTAATACTATGTGGCCAAACACAGCTAGGGCAACTTGAAGGCCAAACTCTGTCACAGACGAAAATGATGGATAAATTTCTGGTGTATAAAACCAATGCAATAAAGTATTTCCTGTTCTCCCTACTCTACTAGGAATAAGGAAGCCCTTTTCAGTCCTTTAAAGTCCCTCCCTCAGACCACCTTCTGCCATCCACATTCACAAGAAAAGTTTGGAAGAAGGAGACAGTAGTCATGACTACCACAGCAACACCGGAGAGATCACAACTATGCTGAAGTCCCAGGCTTCTGAATAAGACACAGGCACATCGGACATAGCAGATAGCAGTAAAAAGACAGGTAATGATCTCTGTTCATGTTAAGGGGACTATTTCTCCACCTTGCTTCTCTCCATCTGGATTTGGGTAGGAAATAATTCAAGCAAATTATGCTTGAAAATCATATGATCTTAATATTCATCTGTTAATTATCAGCCCTATTCTGCACTGGTATAGTGCCTCTATGCCAGTTTGGTGGGCTGGGTTAGAGCACCATACACTGACAGGAAATCCAGGAGTACCTTTGGGATTTCTGATCCCTGAAGTCAGCAAAAGCTTATAGCACCACAGAGATGATAACGGCTGTCAGTCCCTCAAGGGAAAGGCTCTGCTCATGTTGCTCTTGAAACGAATGTTGGAATAGCATTTGAAACATCCTCATTGATACAGGCTGACAATTACCTTTATTGTCTAGAGTTAGAACTGCATCAGATACAGTACACAGTACTGTAAAATAGCAGAGTTTGATTCTGCATAGTGAGCTAGTTGTTATGTCAGGCAGTCTTACAGAGAGAATAAGAGTAATGGAACACAGGGAGAAACTGGCAAATCTAATGAGTAAAAAATGGTCTCTTCCAGAATGGTTGGGTGGATCCTTTACAGCTAGGTGACCTTCTCACACTATCAGATCTTACTGGAAGACAAGCCACTTGACTGGGCCCACATCTGTAGTCACTATATCATTTACTAATAATCCTAGCATTACTGCACTTGTCTTTAACTGACTATGGCAGCCTGTTCAAGCAAATAAATTAGGAGGCAGTGTTCTTTAGTAAAATCTGTAAGACAAGTGAGCCTAATCCAGAACACATAAATTAGGAAGTCACTTCTCCCCTGTCTACTCAGAGAGTGCACAGCTCCTGAAATAGGTATCTAGAAAGGGTTCTGAGCATTCCTTGATATTCTCAAAGGGAAAAAAGACCTTAGCATACTAAATGTGGTATTGGTGCTAGGATCATGCTGCCAGCTGGGAAAAATATAGCTGTGTCTCCATGTTTAATACCATCTACATTTTTGACATATCAGCTGAGCCCCTGGGTGACTTCAGAGAGGCTAATTATGATTACCTCTTCCTCTTACTAATAGTGCCACAGAAAGAGTAATGACCACACTTGTTCAGCGTATCTGGCCTACGGCCTGTCTGAGAAACAAGACGTTCAGCGTCACAGGCAGCGCACTTCCTGCAGCCTTGTGTGCTCCTCTGAACTTCTGACATGCAAGTATTGACATTTTTTACCTGATGCAATATGAAGCAGTTTTTGAGGGTCACAAGTTCTACCACTGCTTCCAGGGGCAGGCAAACACAATAATCTGGCTTCCTAGGACATGGGACCACAGTCTAGGTCATATCCAACCTCTCACTGTAATTTACAGCATTTTCTTCAAAAAGGACCAGGCATTTTCAGTAGGTGCCAGATTAAAAAAACAATGGTGTTGCGAACCACTAGAAAGCCTGTAGACTTCCTATTTTCAAAAGACCAGCATAAATATATAGTTTTTAATTGTCTTGTCACATACTGTATATGGACTTTCGGGACTCTTCCCACAGTGTTTCAGAGGTTGTTACAAATGCCAACACAGAAGGGAAGTGGGTGTTTGGCTTCTAACTAATGTCAGCATTTACTAACCTGAAGATCACTTCTTATATCTACCTAACAAACTGGTTTGTCAGTAGATAATTTGAAATTCCATCCGACATATTTGAAAACTAAGTGCCAGACTCAGGGTATGTTTTAATTTCAGTACACAAGGCTTTATACTTGGAGTTTCTATCTAGCTTCAGTAACAGCATCCATGCTGTTACCTTTAAATATCAGAGGTAGCAAGCCCATAGGTGAAAGCAGCTAAGACTTGTACAGGTCCCTGCATAGAATAACTTTTGAAATAATCTTTTCAGAATTTTCTGCCTGATTTTTCTTGCAAACACAAAAGGGTCCAGGAACTACCAAAGGTTTGTAGGACATATCAGATGTGGGTAGAATTTGATTTTGTTCATCCTTTCAAAAGTGCCTCCGAGGTTTGTAAATATTCACTGTGGTGCTAAGGTTTTGAGAAAGTAGTTATACAGCAAATTTGAATGATTAATGACCCAAGACATTTTAACATGTTATTTCTCTATTTTCAACATAAATAGTGTGTAAAGGGTGTTTAAAACTTTAATGAATTGAACTATATGAGTAAATAATGTTAATCATTTTAATTGCCCAGTAGTCTGAAATTAGATTTAACAGTCTGATAATGTATCTTTAAAGGAATACAACCCTGCTTTATAAAAAATCCCTTCTGAGCCAAGTCTAATAATTTCTATTTATCTTTTATGACACTAACTGTTATACCAGTCTGCCGACAGACAGCCTTACACTCACATTTAGTTTAAATGTGGTGCAGTATAGTTTTTCATTATCATTAACGTGCTCCTGGTGGGCAGAGTGCAATGCAGTGGCACTGGTCACACTTCATTGCTTTATCTCATATGACAAAGAGAGATGATGTGCTTCAGCCCAGGCCAGAAGATGAAAGCAAAAGGTGGCCATGGAAAACTCCCCCTGCTGCCTAGGAACAGCATAAAGGCTGCATTGAGTGACTTGCTAACAGCACGAAGGGGCAGACAAATAGATTTTCCTCTATATTTATAACCAGCATCATTCTTCCTTTCAGGCCTTTCAGTGCAGGTAGCTGTTTTATATGAAATGAACAATCTTTATAGACGTACCAGAGCCATAACAAGGCTGATTTTCAGTGAGGCTGAGGTATATAACTCTTACAGAATTGTCAGGCTTCTTGCTCAACAAATCAAGCCTAACTTATGATGTTTGCAGCGTAATTTTTACTCCTGTTTGACTAGCCAACTACCCGGTGGTAATAGGATGTTAGAAAAGGGCAGTAGCAATGTTTGTACATGCCATTATTGATAGGCAAACTCTGCATTTTTCATTTATATCTCCTGATTCCAAATCAGTTAAGTTTAGGAAAAATGAAAAAAATGGCAAGAAAAATGCTTGCAGATTGCAGCCCAGCGCTCTCGTAGATCTGAGTTCAGCCCACATCTGCTAGGATTGTCTGGAAACATTAAGATATCTAAATGAAAATCAATACTATATGTGCCAGCATTTACTACCAAGAACAAGTATCAAGAGACCTGGCTTTCAAGCTTGTACTTGAGCCATAGTCTGAACCCCAGGGGTTTCCTAATTGGCCCAGACTAATCATAGAAGAGTTAACTTTTTAACCAGGAAAGACATCTTGTTTTTCTTACCAGTCATCATTTTGAAACTGAAAGCCTCACCTTGTGCAGTAGCAGATGTATGGTGATAGCCACCGGTCATGCAAGAACTGCTTCTCACCTGTCAAAGGTAAAGGAAAGACTAATTTACTGCCTTCCATAAAACCAGTCAGGCACATTTAAGCTTTTGGTGAGTATATAGTGCTATCAAACCTTTCACATGAACTGCATATTTTCTCAACTTAAAAGCTCTGCATTTAACCCTCCTTTGCTAGAAGACAGAAGGTTTATACTTCAGAGGTAAAACACTCTGCGCAACATGGTCTCCTAACCCAATTTTTTTGTGTCTGCTGCATAAATATATTTCCAAATCAAATACTGCTGGTAGGACTTTGCTTTCTTTTTCTTCTGCAGTGAATGCAGATGTGAAGAGAAACTAACACACAGTAGTTCAGTTCACAAGGTATAAAGACATGCACACGTCTTATTTTCCCCATACTAAAATAAAATTCCTTATTCTAGAATAAAAGTGTGTATGATATCTCTTGGAATACTGTTTAAAATTATACTGCATGAGGGGATTGGGTTCCTAATATTTGTATTTGGGATGCCAAATGTGAGCAGATTTTATACTATTTTCAACAAATTAAACACAAATATGTAAAATGTTTATAAAACTCAGTCTTCTATACTGGGCTTATTTTGAGTAACTTAATAATTCTGCATAGACTTCTTTAAACAGAACAAAATAAAATGATGAATTAAGCTTGGAAATGCAGAATCTAAATTTTTTTTTCCAGCTTTCTTCAATAGCATATGCAAACATCCCCAGAGATTCACATCTACCAGAAATTTAATGACATTATTTTGATTTTTTTCTGTCCCATATGTTAGATGCATTTTTAATGCGTACCTCTTGAAACAAAACAAAAATTTGTCAGATACTGTATTTCTCTTTTCACCACTGTTAATGGTTTCCTAGACAGTGCTATCATGGAAACATCATGGCATGTTGTGATCAATGAAAGCCTGCTTCTCACATGGCATGATGTTTCCCTTGAATTCTCATCTCCCACTCATGCCTGCTGTGAAATTTTGTCAGTTCTTTTACCCTTAAGGATCATTCTTGTCCTCCATGTTGTAAACTACTGAGTTATCTTCTTGAATCAATCTTCCCGTCTTCTTTGCAGCTTCACCTCCTGCTTCGTATGGAACAAGAAGGCTATCTTCGTCTTCCCCTTCAGTCGCTATGTCTGATAATTTACTGCTCTCACACTGTAGAACAGAACAAGCTAATAAATGAAATAAGTAGATAGAGAATTTCAGCAAAATCCACACAAATCCACTGAGGGGCAGAAAAACAAGTAGAAGTCTCTCCAAAATTATTCGATTATCTGGGTTTTTATTTCTAGCCTGGGTATTACATATGCCAGTCAGCAGGAAAGTACCAAAAGCATCTTAATCATCAATATACAAAATTAAGTTCAAAGATACTTTCTGTCTTTGCTGAACCTCTGAACCTTATTTTTTTTTCCTCTCTTTAACAATAATTTCAATATAAATCAAAACTACTCACTACTTTGTATCTGCAGAACTCTATTGGTACAAACTCTTGATTTCTCTTTACTCAAAACAAGACTTCACTATCCCCACTTTGTTCTGCAGCTGCCCCACTTCATTACCATTGGAGGATTTTTTATTTTTAAATTAATGCCTTCATGAACAAAAAATATTTAAAGTGCGGCAACATTTTTCAGGCTGCTACTCTTGCCAGAATGGCAGTGGCTTCTGGCAAAGAGGAGCTATGGGAGGAGCTGAGGTGCTAAATGTGTTAGGTCTCCTTAGCAATCTAAATTCTAGCAATCACTGTCTTAATCTTGTCAAAATGGTTTCATTCTTGTCAACCTTTGAAATCTGCTGCACTCATGTACTATCTGTACCCTTAATCCAGATGTGAAGAAAGATATTTCAGCACCAGGAATCCATAGCAAAAACCATCCTATCTCTCCTAACTTCAGTTAAAATCCTGGCCCCAATGAAATCAACAGTGAAAAACAAAGTGACTTCAGTGGAATCACGATTTTATTACACATACTTCTTGATGGTGCTCTGATTTGGGCCCTCATATAAAACGTAGGTGCAAAGAACCATCTTTGCACACATCCATGCTGAGCCGGGCAAAACAGCTAGCTCCACTACGCACGCTATTGCCAGTGGAGCTCCATGTCATCCAGAGAGAGAGAGGTAGACAGAAAGGCAAATTTAGCCATTCGCAGTGAAAAAAAGCAGGACCAAATACCTCGATACTTACAGCATTACAATAAGGCAAAAAGGTCAATTATTAATTATGTTCAAGCGTCTTTTACCCCCAGTTTTGCAGCTCTCTTGGGGCAACTAGTAAAGCCATGCAGTATAATTTAGAATCATAGAACCATAGAATAGTCAGGGTTGGAAAGGGCCTTAAGATCGTCTAGTTCCAACCCCCTTGCCATGGGCAGGTAAATCGTGTCACCCATTTGCACCCATTGCATAAAGAGTGCACATGGGTGCACTTTTTATGCACCCACTTGGTGCATAAAGGGTAGATTACAACTGCTCAAAAGCAATGAGGACCACTCACTTTTTAGCAGCCTCTGTAACTCTATGGAGTGTAATAAGCTCCAGGAGATGGAGGTCTCCATTATAAAAGAGGAGCCTTGTACCAACCCTGCTGGAAGAAAAGTCTTCTATGCTTAGTGAAAAAGGGTATACAAGTTTTATGCAGAACTGAGAGCAAGCTCCAAGTCACCTCAAACTCTCATTGAAAAGATGATTGATTCTGCTCTGTTTTGCTTCTTCCAGCAAAACATCACAGGATATTTTCTCTGCTGCTTGCCTCCAAGTTTACTGTATTTATTTGCCAAGTCCTGCAGTTGTCAGATGAACATGAACTCCCCCTGATGGTACACACCTATTTTCCTTGTGATGTAAATCCTCCTTTTCACTATCAATACAAATCACAAAAGCACATATAATTCTACTTATTTTCATATCATGCTGAATGAAACAACTTAAAGCTTATGCCAAATTAACAATCTTTTCTTGGCAATTTCACACTGAGATTCTATGCCAACTTCTGTTTAACAAGCAATGTTATTAACATAGAAAATAAGTTTTTTGTTTCTGCTTTGATTTGCCTACTTGAATTATCTGGTGTAATGAATTTTCCCACGTATATGCATACCTAAAAATGTAACAAGGTCACAATAATTGTATATTTCCATAAGAATTGCTGCTGCACTCAAGTTCTAGACGGTTTAGAGGGGAGTTTTGTGTGGGTTGTTTTTTGTTGTTGTTTGGTTTGCTTGGGGTTCTTTTAATATATTAAAATCAATATTCAAAATAGAGCTTCAAGGCACAAGCTTCTTACCATCCTGTAGACTGCACTATCACACGCTCCAAGAGCTAGATTTTCTGTGAAGATCTCGCCTTTTAGTGCTACTCAGGAAGTAGAAATGAATTAGAAATTAGATTTCACTAGCCAACAGATTATTCCCCTGGCACAGAGAACGCACTGCTGCTAATGTGCCAGCTTTCCTCCTGCCACCCACCATCTCAGCATATGGGGTGTGTCAGGAGTAAAAAAGCAGCAGAACAGTGCATCACTATTTCTTCTCCCCTGTACAGCTAAGTCGCCAACACTACTGGCAGCTCTTGGAATTGCCTGTCAGCAGCACAGAGACCATAAGGTCAGGGGTGAACACAGGAAGGGAATGACACTCCCTCTTCCCTCTGGGTTGAGCTTCAGCCCCAGATCTAACTATCCTCAGTACTTTTAAAGGCTGCTTTGTGCAGTATGCACTCAAAAGTAACATATAAATGTTTATGCTGCTCTTGGTGGAGCGTACACTGAATCACAAGCGATCTGACACCTTCTGCTTATCTGTTTCATTTCTCCCAGTGCTGTTGCAACTCAGTTCAACTCTAACATCCATTCCTTTTCTTACTATTTCTGATAAAGCAGAATCCTTAAACATTCTGTATATGTTTGGGGCTCTTGAGTTGTACAGATGGGTTGTTTCTCCGGAATTAAGTAAGATCAGTCCCTTGTTTCTCTCCCTGTATATATACGTAAGATGTCTCCTGAAGTTGCTCTTTATACTTGTTTTCTACAGTCCAGCAAGTTTAAATATAGAGCACATATTGTGGAGGCTTCACAGTTGACCTCAGTGACCAAAAGCTGCTTTGTATCACTGTTTGGACTCTCAATAGCCCAGATTTCAACTGGTATTTAGAGAAGGGAGCGCTCATGTCGCCTCTCAGAAGTAACAACACTTCTACTTCTTGTTTGCTTGCATTCAACGCTTTTTGGGCATAGAAAAGATTCTTTATGGGCTACTAATAAATTCAGTAATGAAAGGCATATTAAATCTGAAGATTACCAAAATGCAGACCCAAACTGAAAACAAGAGTAAAATAGCGGCTACATTCTGCTATTCTTTGCTGAAATCTGTATTATTTTCAGTTCATATTGTCCTGAAAAGTGAGACATCCTATTTGGCCATGCAAAAAGCGGACTCCCAAAAAGCTCTCAATAAAAGCCTTTGCCTTGCTCCATTCCTGAAGGCAAGGAAGACATTGTCTTTCTGTCGTGGTTTAAGCTTAGTCGTAAATTAGAAAAGCATGTAGCCTACTTGTTTTCCCCCCACAACCTGTCCTTCCCAACCCCCCCCCCCCAATCCCGGAGGGATGGGGAGGAGAATCGAAAGAATGCAACTCCCACGGGTT
>WYDI02019016.1:0-29916 GCA_009867235.2 Psittacus erithacus | reverse complement strand
GAAGGACAGGTTGTGGGGGGAAAACAAGCAGGCTACATGCTTTGTCTAATTTACGAATAAGCTTAAACCACAACAAGATTGGATATAAGGAAGAAGTTCTCTACTGTGAGAGTGGTGAGGCACTGGAATTGGTTGCTCGGGGAAGTTGTGGATGCTCCATCCCTGGGGGTGCTCAAGGCCAGGTTGGACAGAGCCTTGGATGACATGGTTTAGTGTGAGGTGTCCCTGTCCATGGCAGGGGGGTTGGAACAAGATGATTTTATGGTCCTTTCCAACCCTATTCTATGATTCTATGATTCCATAATACTGCAATTATCCCTATAGAGAAATGGGAAAGATATTGTTAGAGGGAGAAAGTTATTTTATAAGAAGAAAGTGCCTTTCTTTCTTTCTTCTTCATAGACTATCATCTTTTTGAGGCAGCTTATCTTGTCATCGCTTCCTATTCCATCTATAAGGACATGGCTTCATATATGAGCTGGCTTCAATAATCTACAAGGTTACTGAATAGTTATTAAAAATATCTTCCTATTTAACCCTATATTACAAAAGTATAACCTCACTCATAAATTACAGACATTCAAATAACAGGAAAGTGGTGTGGAGGAAGAACAGCAATTCTCTCCCACAGACTTCTTTACCGTATCCAGATCTGAGTACAGCCTGGTTAGAAATTCCTGGTGAAACTGAATTGTCAGCAGAAGAGCCACTAAAGCACAAGAAACCAAGCAGGTAGGGGAGCAGGGAAGAGGTGAGCTTGGAAGAAGCTGGCAGAGCCTTCTTGGCTTCTGCCAGAATGTTTTCCAAACAGCTGAGGTCTTTTCCATTCTGATACTCACCAGACACCAGAGAACTGATGTTGCAGCTCATTATTTCACTGGCTAGCTCTAATCATGGCAGAAATTAGTCTTTCTGGACAGACAAAAATATTTGCCAGTTTTAAATGCAGGATGCTGGTTTGAGCAGTCACCTTGACACCCTTTCAGAGAAATAGCTTTATTAAGATGAACACTGAAACATGTGCTTATGTCCCATTCCCGTTGATGGCCAAGCATGTATTTTAGACTAGGCACATGCTCAACTTTTTATTGAGTAGCAGAAGATCTAAATGCAATCCTCACGTAAGGTTTCCCAGCCAGTTCTGTCACGTCGGCACTGAACTGAAACACCTTTAGAAAGCTGGAAAGGAAACTCTTCTGAACAGAAACCTCCTATCGCCAGTTATGTCACCCCAGGGGGCAGTTAAGAGAAGACTGTCAGGTTCCTCATTTCATCCAAGGTCAGAATTTGAGCTGGGCTTGCAGATCCTGAGGTGTGACTGTTCACTGACTCTCTGGATGGTTCTGTCTATGAAGACCTGCATTAGTAATAAGGCGTAAATGAAAACCCATATGCTTCTTACATAACCAAACACATTGTCTTGCATCCTTCCATATTACTACTGTGAGTCATTACAGGACAAGGCTGAGAAGAGGTGATATCTGTATGCACAGACTAGCTTCATGAATGAATTTCTAATTATTTCCTACTGTGGTTAAGATTTTATGAAATTAGCAATTTTGCTTCCCTTAAGCAGAAAAGCTGCCTCCAAGATTTTTTTAGACTGGAAGCACCTATTAGTGGAGTTGACCTCAAGTTGTCACTAGAAAGAAGTAGTTTTGATACCTAAAGTAGAAGTCCTCACCTGGACTATCAAAACCAGCTCAGGGGAAGTTTAATCAGCATGCAACTCCACTGTGCATTGATTTCAATCTCTCCACACTTCTTTTTCTCCCTGAGGTATACAACATATTTAATCTTGCTTGCAGTATATTTAATCCTGCTGGGGCTGGGGCTGAGATACACAGTTTTTCCTACTGCTTGTACTAAAGCAGGCATAAAGTGTGATTTAAGGATGTACTAGTTATGAATATTTGGCTTGCACTGGAAATAACATTTATTTTTCATGTGCACTTTGAAAGCTGAATAATGCTTGACTTAAGAAGCTGAATAAAGCTTGACTTTCTGTGATGGCTGCGTCTAGATGGTGGCACTCTTACAGAAAGAACAGCGTTGTCCCTACTGGTGTTCTTTCAGACGTGAAGTGCCAGACGTTTGCAGTCTGTCCAGTTTCACAATCTGTAAGAAGGCTGTATTATAGTTTCACTTAAGTATGTACTTTCCAAACTGTGGTGATATTAGTTATCTGTTACAGCTTGGCCTGCTTCATTAATGTAAGAGAGTGTGGAAAAGAAAATTCTGCCCTGTACCCGCTGACTTAGACAAGGAAAATGGGATTTCCCTGCAGGCCACCTCAGAGTATTTTCTAAAATCCCACCCATGGAGTGATTGTATGAACTGGTAGCAGTCAGTATCCACAGAGTTAAAGCCTTCCTTAAATCATGGTTCAAAATATCTAAATTAATGGATTCAACATGGGGAAAGGAAAATCAAAAGTCAGAGAGGATTGTGAGGTTTGTGTCTTCCAAATATCTTTGTTCTGGACAGTTTGTTCACAATTATAGCATCTCAAGGCCAAATTGTCTGGTTTGTTTCATCAGTCTTGCATTAAACAAAGCAAACGTATGCCAAACAGAGGGATTCACTGCTGGAGAATTCCCACAAACTGGGGTAGTCTTTGGCCACTTCAGACGCTGTGGGGAGAGCTCTGCCATCCGTCCCACACACCCATGTCATCACCTGCTTTCCTGGACACTCATCCCCTGCAGTAAGGGAAAACAGAGCACGAATTAATATTTTGCCTATGTTTTCTATCCAGAGCAATTCAACAGCAGGTTTATTTTAGAGGAAGTGAGTTGGAGGGATGCTTTTCACAGCCAAAGAAGCCCCCATTTTTCAAGGTCCAGTTGCATGGCACACTTGTCCCACAGGGCAATTCCTTGGTGCTAAGCCTCTCTCACTTCTCCTGGAAAAGGACGTAAAAAGCTGCTCTGCCATCAGATCGATGCACTACCCAGCCATGCCACGTTGTATATCCATCTCATTCCTATAGTTTTATTAATATGGGGTTACCCTTCTCCTAGCCAGTCAGAAAGTTACTACAGCAATTGTTTTCCTAATCCGACTCTTTACTGTCACCTTCCTTGCAACTTAAGCTCTGTTTCCTTACACTTTCACATGAAATAAAAGCTTCAGGCTCCTCACTAGCTAGTTACTAACTCTCCTACTTTTTCAATTATAGTGATAGTCGACTTCAGCCTTTTGAAGTTGCGTAACTTAACACGACTGATTTTTCAAATATGATTCAAAAAGCAAAGCCATTTTGCCGGTTCAAATCCCAGTTGAAATCTCTGTTTTGACAAGATGCCTGGGAAAATCTTGGCAAAAGTTAGGCTACTAGCTGGTAGACCACTAAACATACCTATAACCAGTCTTCTGCTGGTATCCAGCTGTCATCTTGTTTCAGAGAGACCATAAATTTGTGGGAGAGCCACCCGCTTTTGATCTTGCCCTCCAATATTCCCCATGTTGTGCTGGTAGTCTATGACTATAGCTCCTAGGCACAATGCAGACATTACCTCAAAAACGTATTATTAGTAAAAGTACTAGGCAGGGTTTTTATAGCTCACTTTTCCATTACAATTGATTCAGGCATTCAGGAAGTTTCTCTTTTGTCAGTCTCATGCTTAAATCTCTAGAGCAGTATAATTCATAACTCAGTTTGGTTTTCATAACAATAATAAACAAATGTTGTAAAATAATTAATAAATAAAACAAATGTGGCAGTACTTTTCTTACATTTTTCTAATTGAAATTTTTACAGGTTCATGCAGAGATTGGCTTTTCCTAAATAAAACCCATGATAAAAGCTTCTTACAGAAAAGGGGACAGTTTGACTAAGTTTATAGGGAATTAGATCATCCTACCAAAATCTTTGAAAAGAAGATCAGCCACTGATATAGGCAATGCATTCTAAAGTGATTCCGGTAGGACTCTAATGTTTTTAGAATGTGATAGGTTTTATTCAAATCATACTGTTCAAATCTTTTACGTAAGAGATATCATCACACCAGACATGTCATGAAATGACATCCAAGAAGTCAGTCTGTGTGGGTGAAGTGGTGGCTTGTTCCATTTTTGCTCACTAGTAAAACAATATAGATACAGACCTCACGGACAGAAAAATGTCCACATTCACTGGAAGCTTGATAAAACTGTGCTGTCTGTTCCTAATATTCCTTTTCTAATATTCAGCTTTTCCCACCTTTTAGAAACAGAATAAAATTACCCATCCATTCCTTGCCAGGTTAGAAAACAAGCACCCTCTATTATCAGGCTAGCAAAAGTGTATTCCTTGTCAGCTCTCACACAGTTGCAGTTGAACAGGATGCCAAAAAGCAAGCTGTTCTGTACGGAAGCTACCTCTCACTTGATGCCATATATGTTGATGTGGGACATTTCAACTGAAAGTAAAAAAGTAGAGTCGCAAAATCAGCACGGCTGGAAAGTGGCCATCTCCATACCACTGTGGTGAGGACATCTGTACAAAACAGATCCAAGTTCTCTCTTTCTCTCATCCAGCACAAGGCAATGAACCACGGAGTAGCAAGCGATGACCAGAGTGATTCACTGAAGTTGAATTCTGACCTGTTGAGGTTTGTTTTACCTTCTACTTCATTCTTAACTGTTTGGAGGGAGAAAGTGAAAAGTAAATGATTCTTCTGTCTGGCACGTGATTGATCTGTGGCATAATTTTTGGCAAGTCACATCATATTCTGACCTATCTTTTACTTGTCAGGGTCACTTTGACCACTGACTTTTAAGGGCAGAGCCTGTCTCTCATCATGCATTTGCACACAGCCTAGCAATGCCGGCTTCAGTTTGGACCAGGGCCTCTAAGTACTATCATCGTGTAAATAGTCCTTCTCAGAGAAACAAAAATCAAACACAAAAACTACGAGGAGATGAAAAGCACACATGGTTTCCTGGTGACTCATTGTGCTCAGTCCTAAACATGTTGTTTTATTTTGCTCTCAAAGGCCAAGTCACACATGGTGCCCTCCAAAGGAGTAAGGATGCCAACACAGAGGAGCAACCAACAGCAGAACTCAGGACAAGTATTTAGGGACCAGACTGTTTTTTCTCCTTCTTTCCTTTGCTGAGTACTGCATCACTAAGCAAGTATCTCTCCCTGGCAGCTATAGATAGGCACTAGTGCCTTATCGTGTTCTTGCTCACGGGGAAAGAATGTGTATCAGCTAAAGAACGAGACACCCAGGAAAGCTGCTGAACAGAAACAACATCTACTTTTTTTTTAAAGCCTCTCTCCTACAGTGAGAGGCATACATTCTTTGGGAATGAATTTCTTGACCTGGCAAATAACATGATGCCTTATATGCAAAAATATTAAAAGGAGATTATGTCATCAGTAAAAATGTGCTGAAATGAGGCCTTTCCCTTTTGCAAGCCTTTAAAGGAACTTTCCAAGCTTACCAAAACTGTGCAGTCATACCACTGACAGGCAGCCAAGTTCACATAAGGACCAGTCCAAGGGCACCTTCAAAATCAGAGCACTGACGGACCTCCCAATATAAACTACAAGGTGTGTTAAACATGACATTAGCACCATGAGATGTCAGTCACCAGAGCCCAGAAATTATTATCTTCATTTGTTGTATCACCAGGTGAATCTTGAAATAGCCATAAGTCAGGACCCAAGAAAACATAAAGGTGATTAGAGAAATAGAAGCTATGAAGACAAAGCACTGGACACGGATCAACAAGACACAGGCCAAGATCCACATAGGTATTTAGGTTCCTATCCATCCATTTATTTCACAGTGAGCATTGGTGCCTGGAAAGGAGTTCCAGTCTTAAATCCTTTTGTAGATTTTGGCCCTCTGCTTTATTCTCAGGCTTGTTCATCTGATAGATCAACTCAGCTCTCTTTAGAGAGTTCACAGTTCATAACTTATAAAACAAGTGCATAACACACACGTATCACAGAATTGATGTTGTGACATGAAGGATGACCGAACAGACCCCAGGAAAAAACATTTTTGCCAAAAAATTGAACATTCATTCTGCCTGTGTGGCAGGAAGCACTTAATGTTTCAACACGTACTTCCAATAAAGTTGAACTCTTGCCAGTTCAGCTGTAGCCATAAGCAATACAAAGGCCAGGGATTTTTACTTTCAAGTAGGAGAGGGCAAATTAATTAGCATATTGTTTCCTTGGAGATGCTTATCCTCTGGGTCCTCCATATAATAAGCACCTAACTCAAATTGATTCTGCTTTATTCAGATTACCCAGGTAGAAGTTCTATTCACTGAATAATTATCACCCAAGATCTTAGGACTACAACAGACTTGAAATGAGGAAAAAAAACCCAAAAAACAACCATTGCATATAAACAAAAATGCGGTTAGGATTTGGCCCTAAAAGGAGTAAAGATTAACAAAGAATAACTATCAACCTTTTCAGCATTGCAGTTTGGTTCTTTAGGAGACTTTTTTTCCTCTAAATGCTCATTATTTTAAACTTTAGGAATGTCTTACCTAAAGCATGTATAGTGCCAAAAGACAGACCTATTTTTAGTGATATTTCTCAGCTTGTTTCAGAAATGCAAATGCCAAAGTATTTGAAGCACTTTAAAGAGATTATAAACTTTTAGAGTATACAGGTCAGTCCCTGTCTTCAGGGGAGTTTGGCAGGAATCCATCCATGAGAGAAAGCATTCCAGAAGGAAACTTACTGCAATAACTTTTTTGCTACAAGTGGACTGTCCAGGACAAAGTAATACTCACCATTGCCTGGGTTCTATAAAACCTATAGAAAAGGCTGTTAGTATAGTATTGTCTAGATTGCACCATGGTTTTCAGTGCTTCCTGTATCCCTTGCTACAACAATCTATCCCCTTCAGAAGGTATATGAAAAGGAAAAAGCAATGTTGGAGACCTATTTTCTTCTGGTAATTCCCCTGAACCCTTTCTGGATCTCAATAGTAACTGCAAATGATTGCTTTGGTTTCAAATTCAGCACAATCTCAGAGGAAAGGCATACTAAGTGAAAATGGACACCTCAATCACAGATAACTGTCCCACATGCAAATAAGATAGTAAGAAGAACTGTTTTTCTCCATACACTTGAAGTTGCATGTAGCAGACCATCTCCTGCTCTGGTAGGAGCCATGGGACAGTGAATTAACCTCAGCATGATTAGTGGTGTCCATTGGCACTTCATTCTTGCTTGTTGTTGCAATCAGAGGTCACCTAGTACCTGTCAAACTCACTCGGCATTCTACGATCCCTTTCCTTTCACATGCTGCTTTGTGGTAGTAAGTACAAAAATGGGTTCCCTTAAGAGTTCAGAGAGAAACAAGGAATGAAGTATCTTAGTGTTAGTGTGGCAGCTAGCAGACCTTTGTTTTTCAGAAGCAAAATTCTCATCCTGATTTTACTAATAACTGTTTTAGAATGAGAAAGTTTTGCTTTGATTTTTTTTTTAATACCAACAGAGACCTTTTCTAAAATAAATGTAACTGCAGACAGGAATCTGGGCTAGGTGTGGTAGAATTGCACTAGCAGACTGACTTACATCAAACTTAGAGAGCTGCTTCCAAAATGTGTACACATCCTTTATTCTTGAAAGTGCTGCACTTTGATCTCCATTTCAATTTAAACCACAGCCAGGGTCTAATTTCCCTTTCTTCACATTTTTAAATTCTCAAAACCAACTCAGCAAGTTCTCATCCTCCCCTGCACCTGGGGAGAAAAAAGGCCAAAAAGGCAAGAGAACCAGCCAAAAGGTACAGAGGTGTTCCTGGGCTCTTAACTGACTTTGCTCCAAGAAGCGAGAGGAGGGAAGCTGACCCACTCCTTGTAGGTGTTGTCACTCCAGTTCCTGCTGACTTCCATATGTTTAGGATGCTAAGCAGAGAATTAATCCCCTCTGCCAGCACAACATGCTGACATGGGCATGCTATCTAGTTTTTTGTTCATTAGGATCTGCCAGAACAGTCTTTCTAATATACCTGGATGTCTCCACATACATCTGTTCTTGGCCTCCGATCAACCATGCCCTTTATATATATATATATAATATGACACTGAGCAACACAAAAAGTTGGCTTTATATCTGAAAAACAACCTCCTTTACTGCAGACAAATTTGCTGTATAGCAGCAGAATTAACTCCACCTTAGTTTTCTGTAAGTGTTCCAGTGTCGGGCTAGGGAGGTCTTTGAGCAATACACCATACACAGTGTACACTACTGGCAGAAAGATAATCATAGTCTTCTTGTCCCTGGCAACTAAGAATGTCACCTACTTAATGTCCATATGGTTGCTACCCATTTCCTGCTATTGTATACATCATCTTCCTATACAATCCCATTCAGCAAGCTATGTTTTAAAAGCAGCTAGGTTCCTTGCCCCGGACTAATCATACCTCTTGCAGTACTGCCAGTTCTTTCAGTTTCTAACCCAGGGTGACTCACAACCATATTAAAAAAATACTTTTTTCTTTTTTTTCTGTGCAACACAACCTTTAAGCTCACATAGTTCCTTCCCTTGCCTTCCTTCACTCATCAATCTACTTAGGGAGTGCAATCCTGCTCTTTCTTTCACTGTGCTAGGCTATACAAGCTAGTCCTTCTTAAGTCTCTCTCTTGCACGATACAACACTCATTCCCTGGCCATTTCAATTGTTCGTTCTTCAAATCTTTTGTTTAAAGTCACCTTGCTGGGGAAAATGTATCAGGTGACAGAGGTAAAATCCACAGTGATGCTTCAGACTCATCTCCAGGCTACGCTAGAAACATCATATCTGATAAATCTTAGGACGATGTGTGCCTTCTTTCAGGACTCGTCCTGTCTGTGTTCCATAGACATCTTATCACTGCTAATATCCTCAGCTGCCTAGCATACACTCGATCCTTACTACAACAGATGAACTCCAAGTTTCCAATGGAAAATTTTGCTATTTACTTCTAGATGTTTAACTTTTGCACTTTGACAATTCAAATGCAGGACAGGGATCTAAATCACGTAACAGTGTAGAATCTGTTCAGCTGCTATGATTCTTTCTGTCTTGAGAATGGTTAGCTCTTCCCCTTTTAAGGAGAAAAAGAATGACCTAAACAGAAACACAATGCATTGCATGTTTGCATGACCTCACCCTAGTCTTGTCTCTTTGGAAAGTACTCTACACTTGACATGAATTCCAAGTATACACTGCTTTGTAAATGTTTTTTATTCCTTCTTCCCAGAGCTTATTTTAAGCCACTAGCTCCTAAACGAGGGTCACAACCTTACTTTTATGCACAAGCTTGGCAGTATAATTGGAAGTGGGGTCATGACCCCAGAAGTGGGTCTTGACAGACAGATGTTCTGAGATTCAAAACCCCTTCTGACCTCTCTTAACACCGTTAAAGTCTCTAGCAGTGTGAAACACATCATGAATGCAACAAGAGAAGATGAAGCTCTGCTTACCATCATTTGAGCAGTTAAGATCTACTCTGCAGCTCTCAGCCTGGAGCAGGCATGTCGCCAGTGTCAAGACATAACTCTCATGTGTTTGACCGATGTGCAATTGGAAATACGATTTTCTTTGTGTCTATATAGGGTACTTTTAAGCAACTGCAAAGCAAATAATGCAGCAAAGATCTTAGTAATACACTGTACTGCATGAAGACTGTGGAGCTTATTCTAGGCCTCTCTGCTTAAGCTGTGAAATTATTCTGACATGCTGATAAAGTCTTTCCAGGCTTCCATAGGGATCATATACATCATTCCCCTCAGCTAAATTGCACTCAGTTATTCTTGTGAACTAAAATAGTTTGGTTTAATTGCAGAACAGCTTGTGCCCAGATAGTGCTCTGGAAGGAATTAAAGGGCAAACATAGCCATTTTCCATAGAAAAGGGACAGAAGCAAAATAGATGCAGACTAAGTCCTGTTGTCACAATTACTATGTAGATTCATATTCTAGGGCACTCATAAAATAAGGAAATGCCTTATCATATTAGAGTGGGTGTGGACCAATGACAAAATGTATGCCAGAGTGCTCTGGTCCCACAGTTGTCTGGATAGCCACACTTCTCACTTATTTGCCCAAGCCTCCTTCTCAGAACAGTCAAGGCATGAGATTGCCTTGCTCTCACTTCAGAACATGGTTGGGAGGCCAGTGGACATATATCCAGATCCTGGACTTGAGAAACTTTCCGCAGTCCACCACGTTAGACAATGAGGCTGTGCCTATGCTGGTAAGTTAAACAATATCCAGGAACAGTCACAAGCACTGGAATGCAATTGTTTGCATAGTTCCCAATCAGAGGGCTCGCAGGCACCCTTTAAATCCTTGCCAGCCAGCACCCCCAAACAATTGCTGCACACTGTCTGCCGTCTGAACATTCGAAGGATCATTCCCAGCGGAGATTTTGCATGCAAGTCCTCTGTTTTGCAGGCTGAAAGAGTTCATTAAAATAGACATAGACTCTTCCTGCCAGTAAACTGGTTTGAATTATGCATGTAGAGTGTTAAAGGTTCCATTACCTTCAGCAAAGTTATTCATGATGTAACATATTATTGTGGTTAAGGCACTGAGATCCTCTCTGTAGGAAGGCAGTAATGAAGCTTTCTGAAATACTTTGAACAAGAAGTAAGAGTGTGAAGAGCTTTTAATGGACACTTTGTTCTGATTGTTGTTGTGTATCTGCTCATATTCAGTCCTGCTTTCCCCAGCATGGAGGCAGAGCTGGCAGACAGAGGTGCTTGGGGAAAGATATACCAGCCAAAACCACAAACTCTTGCTGGTGGTAGATCATCTGTGACAAAGGGCACTGACAGTACAACTTAGCCCTTTTTCTACCCTCACTGGAAAAAGCAGTAACTAAACTTCCACTGGTCTCAGCCAGGAGAGTAGCTGTCTAGTGGTTCAACAATGTATATTCTTATAAGAAAGTCTCCACCACACTGACTGCAGGTGTCTTCATTTTATGTGTCAATACTTCCCTTCATGCTATCATTCATTTTATTTCTTTCCTGAAGAAGAATAGCTGACACCAAATACATCTCTTTTTTTTTTGTGTCATGATTATGATACTATCTGCTTTTCCTTTTTTGGTTGAGACTTTGAGACTTTTTTCTCCTTGTGAACTACTGACAGCTTTTCTTTCTTTTGGTGCTGTATTCTCCATTTTTAATTTAGGCCTGTGTTTTGCCTCAATAGTCCCAAATTTGCCAAAGGAAATGAGCATACCTCTGCAGGGGTAGTACTTACCCTCATTAAATGAATGTGCAAATGTCCACATCCAGGACTTCATAAAAATAAATCATCCTCTGCTATGATACCATCAGTTCAAGGTCTGTGGCTCTGAGCCCAAGGGTTTTGCTGCGCCCAAACCTCACAAGCCAGCTGGCAGGACTGTGCATCAGCAGCCAGGCAGACTTGGTCTGCTGTATTTATTTATTAAGCTGCTCTAGACACCTGGCACTTTTGTCAGTATTTTTTCACTGTGCTTTAGCAGACATATTCAGCTATAGGGCAGCTCTTAAACTTTCAGGGTCCATTTATATTTGTATCTGAATTAAGTAAATTCTGGATAAAAGTGTGTAGTGTGTGCTGCACCTTGCTTTTCCAGTAAGAATGTCCAAAAAAACCCTTCTCAGATGACATACTTTCACATTAACTTTTATCTCCTTAAGATAAAACAAAAACTCTGGCAATGAACATTCATGCATACTCAAGTAGACAGGCCTGGTGATTATAGCTACACATGTGTAACAATATGGAGAGCTCAAACAGTGGGCGACAAAGACAGTACAAACCTTTGAAAAAAGTCTAAATTACTATGCAGTGGATATAACGATTGAGTTGTACATGACAATAACCCTCATCAGCACCTTCTGTTCTGTTTGCTCATCAATTTGCTCTTCTGTGAGGAGCATGATTGGAATTTAGGCTACATAAAGCAGAAATTCTTTTAAGTTCCCATTGCTTCCTCTTTGTTGCTTTAGTATTTATGTTGTGATTAATATTCTAAAAAACCTCTTGCAAGGACCATCTCTAAGAGTCAGACCCATGTACATAGTCATCACCCTCAGTGGCTAAGTGGCTCCTTTGTTTCATGGAAAGTAGGTCCATGTTATATTTTGTCAGGCAACAAAAACAACCAACACCTCTTCATGCCTTTGTCATGCCCTCAGCTGAGGTAACTCAACTGGTTTGGATTTGCTGTTTTCTGCCCAAGATGAATTAAATACTGGGGATGTAACAAAGGTCCTATAAAACAAAGGTGCACTTTTTAGTCCAGATTATATTCTTATTATGATCAGAACACAATGCCACAATTTTATCAACGCACTGGAGGGTGCAGTTATTCTTACCTTCCCTCTCCTTTCCCACTTTCAGCTGGTTAATGTCACTGTGGGGGCTGAGCACAGCTGCCCTCCCAGATGTGCCAGGGCAACTCTTTGTGGGATTCCCCTGTAAACTCTGTACTGAAATGGCGAGGGTGGGTTTCACCCCTCCTTGAAGCAGTTGCATTCCTGCCCTGTGTCACAGGATGGATTACTGCAGAGAGAGCTGCACTATCACTGAGAGGAGGATTTGCTGCATCATGGGGAAGGCAGCAGGCATGAAATTTTATTTATCAGCTTTACCCTCAAAGATTTATTCTATGCTTTGACTTGACCGAACCCAGATCTAAACCCCATCAGGATATGCACCTGTCAGGCCCAGTCTGGGAGAACTCTGGCCACCACTGACCTGGATGAAGAACTACACTCACTCAATAAAATAAGAGCTTGCAGTGGATCAGACAACAGGACCATATACATAATCTCTGGTAGTGTCTTCAAGCAAATGCAAAGGGAAGCGTCCTATGAATAAATTAAGTGTCCGTGATGCTTCCCGTTATTCTGTCACAGCCTCTGAATATTTCCATCTCAGTGGCATCTTGAAGAAGATAGGACTTCAATGTGTTTAGAAATTCCCAACAAATTTCCCTGAATTCATCCAGTTTCTCTTTTAACTTAGGTCAGCTTAGACTACTACATCTGTGTTAATAGCCTTTTTTGTTTTTCACCCTGAATCTGCTCTTACTAGCATTATTTGATGTCCTATAGTTTTACTGCTGGAAGAGATACTTAAATCACATTCACCACTACTTATTTTTCCTGTGTTACTCGTGAGCTTATAGACCTCCACTATACATCAGTCTGAGTCACCTGTTTCCCAGACTGAAAAATCTTAGTTTACTTAATGCAAAAGGTATTCTGTATCTCCAGCCACCCCTGTTGCTCTTCACTAAACTCTTTCTAGTTCAGATACACCATTTTTCAGATGGCAGTATGACAGAGCACGCAGCATTCAAGGTGTGGGCAAGCAAGTGTGTAATGCAGTTCCCTACTTTATTTAAGCTTCCTTAACTTTTTTAACCTGCACTGAATTTCCATCCCCCTCATTGTTGCTTACTTCATTAGACAGCTGGAGATAGGGACCTGATGATTTATTTCTGTACGTATTTAGGCCTTTTTACAGGAATTTCAGGAATTTACAGGAATTTCAGCCTGTGCAAATTTGGTGTTATGCATTGTGGCAGTTAATTTGTCAATCTACCTTTATATTAGGTTCTCACTAACCTCTAATATGACTGCAATGCCAGAAGAGCTTACTATGTTTTCAGGTATATTTTGTACAACCATGTACTGTGCTAATCTTTCTTCCACGAAGCCCCCAGCATACCCACCGTCAATCTTTTCATGAAAAGCTATGTACTCCAGTTTTCACAACTTCTTTATTAAACTCCTTGTAGACCTCTGGAAGCGTGCATACTGCTCATTTGGTTCCTGGTACTCCAAATTACAGTTTTCCATTTCTTACGTGGCTATTGATCCTCTGATCTGTCTCCTATTTGGATACAGAATTCAGAACAGAAGAATTGTTTCAAACCATGAGCTCTTTCATACCCATCAGCTTCTTTTAATGTTCTTCAGTTTAAAAACTCATTCATAACCTGAAGTGCTAGAAGTTTGGTTTCTTTAATGTCTATTCAAAGTCCTGTATCTGCATATATCTTCCATATGACAAAAGGATACCCCATTCCTATGACCTGGAATACAAGTCCCTGCTCCCCTACCATCTTTTCTGCTGGACATTAAAATTCTGCCTTTCGCCTTCTCTTGCAAGCCATGCACAGACTACTGTAAACCTCTCAGAGAGCACGGCCATGGAAGCCTTGTTGGTTTTAAGGTGCCTAGACTTAGCCTCCCAAATCTATGTCCTTCTTTTGCCCTTGGTGCCTATGAGAACTAGGACTCCAGAATCCTGCCTGGTACATTTCACAAGGCAGCCCAGGCTCCTAGGGACATCTGCCACCTTTGCAGACCTCCCTATCCTGCTCCCAGCCACTGGTCACACCTGCCTCCCAAAGGCAGTGGGACCTCAGCTCTGCTGTAGCTCCACGTGTGCACTTACTCTACGATCTTTGGGATTCAAAGCTTTGCACAAGGGTCCAAAATACTGGAGTCACTGTGATGGCAACAGACCAAAAAATCTGCTTTGCAAGAAAAGTTAAGCAGTGTTCCTTTTTTTCCCTAACCAGCCTGGAGACCCCATGAATTCTCCCCACCTCCCACAGAGCCACCTGCACGGCTAGCAAGGAGCAGCCAACCCAATTAGTCCCTTCTGTTTCAAAAAGGACACAAACCCTTGAGCAGTGCCAAATGCAGGACACTGGGCCCTGTGAGATCTGTAGCATAGGCAGGCATAAGATGGCTTGCTTCCTTTTAATTACCTACAGTTATAAATCTGAGAGTATAAACTCTGCAAGGCTAAACAATATCTTCTCCCATGACTCATTAAAGTTGAATGGCACGCAGTCTTGTTCTTTTGCCACACTGTTTCACAGAGCTCCGTCTCAGACCAGTTGGCGAAAACTCACTTTAAGATGAAAAGCTTTTGGAAAAAAAAACAGCACATTCTGAGCACATAACAAGCACTCTGGGGCAAGAAAGGCTTTCTCTTATTTTTAATGTTAAGCTCATTAGGGATTGGGTTAGTGTTTTGTAAGTGATGTTGCAATGGCAACAAAGCTGGCTCTTTAACCGCTCTAGGTGGAGCAGACTCACCTTCTCACATACTGCATACTTCTCACCCTTCTGCATACTTCTCTCCCTGCCCAGATATCTGATCTTCTTACCTTCAAACCCGCCAACAGATCTACAGGCTGTGTTTCCCCTCTCACTCTGCCCAAGAGACCTGTGCCTGACTGACTGGCTGACAATCACAGCCCACTTTTAGCCTTTGTCACCAAGATCTTCTGGTGATCTGCTGCTGCAGCAGTGGACCAGTTAAAACATCATCTTGAAGCAGTTTGCAGCTGTATTCTGCGTGTCTGCAGACGTACTTGTCATAGTCTCTGCTTTCTCAGCTTTTCAGTATTGCAGTATTCTAGTTCACCACACACAAAATCACTAACAAAAAGTTGTGATCATTTTTTTTTTTCCTACATGAGGGTAACAATCCTTGTCTTTACTCCAAGGCCATTTAAAACTCTGTCCCTCACATTTTTTTTTCCTTTTGCATCACAAGTCACAGCTTCAGTCTTTTCCAATTTCAGGTCAATCACTCTGCATTCCCCAAACAACTTCTTTCAATCCATAGTCCTCATCTCTTTCAGATTTCTGCTCAAGTTCGCCATTTGCATCAAACCCTCAAGAAGAACAAAGATATCATGATATTTTAGAAGTCAAACAACTTCACAAGGATGTGGAAAGCAGAATCAAACCACTCTTGGACCCCTTCAGAGGATCCTGTTGGAGAAACAGGAACAAGGGGCAATCATGTGAAACATGCTATCACTCCTTTCCCAGTTTCTCCTCAAAGGTACACAGTTTTGAAAGCCGATGTACCCCAGCATGTCTGGGTAGGTCCCAACATGCAGCAGTGCTCTATGTTCAAGGAGAAAGGATAATCCCAAGAACAAAATCTGGAGGCTTTTTTTTGGCAGTAGCACTTTCTGTGAACTATTTTGCCTTATTCTGCTGTTTATATTTGGAATGACAAAGGTAACAGTTATGTTCTGCATTATATTTGCACCTACTCATTTAATACTTATATTTTGCAAAGGACAGAAGGCAGGGGTTTTTCCCCTGTTAATTAGTAAATAAAAAAGAAATGACAGATTAGTTTCTCTACTTTGTCATCTTTTTCCCAGATAGGCAACTAGCTTTCATTTTGGAAAACTTGAGTAGCTTTGGTGAGAAGCCAATTACTTTTCTAGATCCCAGTGTTTGAGATGTAGCAGGTAAAAACTCTTCCTTGGCTGCACTATCACAACTTTTACAAGGCTGTGAAAAATAATGACAATAAATATGGGGTATCTGCAGGGAGAAATACTGGCTATGGGGTCAAAAAAGGCTTTGACAGTTGTATCATGAGAAAAATACACTTAAACATTATGTTCCAGGAAGAAGAGAGCAAGAACTTAAAAAGCAAGTTCTTGGCTTGAACTGATGGCAAAAGTTGCCTTGCTGGAGCAATTTGCTTTTGTCCATGCTATTGTTAAGTACATATATACATGTACAGAAATGTTCCCATGAGAAAAAAAAAATCAGTTTGGTAATTACAAAGTGGCAGCATCATATTCTGTGCTGGATTAAAATATTTTACGCTAGCCAGATCAAAGTAAAAATTTCAGTAACAGCTGACAACTTATTTCCTTCAGCTGGACAGAAGAGAATGAAAAGAAAAAACAAAACAAAGAAGAGAAGAAGCCACAGAGACAATTAAAAGTAGAAAAGGAGAAGAAGGCAGCCAAAATAGGGCACAGATTTTATCAGATGGGCATACAGCAAAGCTGGCTGGCATGACAGAACAAATACTTGATGCTGTGAACACACTTCTTTGCTTTGATGCAGTCACTAGCATCCTACCTAAGAAAAGACACTGTGTACAAGTGCCACATCATTTTACAAGCACTTGACACAAGGCATTAATCATTTTTTCTCACTAGAAGCAGCTTGCCAAGTATTGTTCTCTGTTCTGGGAGTGAACTCAATGAGCACTGCACCTACCTAATAGAGGCTGAAAGCTGGCCCAGAGTTTCACTTTGAAGGCATTTTGATGGAGCTTTCCTGTCATAATACATTCACTTTTATAGGATTCAAAACCTTTATGCTTAAAGAGCTACATGGGGACACAGATATGTGAGGGTCACTCCATGCATTTTAGCATCCTGTCTCCAGCAGCCTCCATTTACCATCCCTCTGGGAAAAGATGGAAACCACCCAGACAACTGCATAATGCTCTCATGGGGGGAAATGCCTTCCTGGTTCCTGCGGAGATCAGCATGTGCCCTGAAGCATGAGATTTGATTACCTTACTCCAGAACATAAAACTTCCAATGCTATTAAAAAGCCTTCAGGCTATTGGGCATTTTCTTGAAATACAGCTACCATGTCTGTCTTGATGACCCCCTATCGAACAGACCATGTGCCTGGCATTTCCTTGTACTAATCACCAGCCATTAATATCATCACAAGAGCCCTGTTCATAACCGAATGTCCATTTTCAAGAAGCCAAGGGCCACCCAGTCTGAGCTTCCACCAGAAAAGAAAAGGTCAATCTCAGATTTGGGACTAATAGGACAACTTGCTCACAAGGAAGGTCTTTTCCTCCACTTCCCATGAGCAGCTGTGAATGCACCCCATCCAGGGAGCTCAAACCCTCTCTGCAGCAGAGACATTCTCAGAGGAAGCACCTGAGAGCTGTGCAAAGTGGGTCAGCAGCCTGACTATTATAGCAGTTTGCCCAGGGGCTTATTCTCAACCTCAGTGGTGCACCTGATGTTTCGCCCAGGGGCCTGGATAGAAAAAAGCCCTGTGAAGTAACCATAGTTTGGAGAATTTCAGGCCTGAGCTATTCTGGGAGGAAAAGGAAGAGAAAGAAAGACAGACAGAGCAAGATAGTTTACGGCTGGCTAAGCCTGTGATCCCTTGTAATAAAACTAACAAGCAAACTGCGTACCTACAGGCAAACAATATCATGTCATTTGCTTGATCTGCATCATAACCACAGATCACTCCAAATAGACTAGGGAAAAGACACTTTTTTCTCTAATCCCATCTCCTGCAGATCATTCAGCTGTGAGTTGTGCCTTCCCCCAGAAAAGACAAAATGTTCTTTAGAGACATTACCCAGGGGTTTGCTGGAAGTAAGGGCCCTGCATCTCACTTGACCAGAATCTGACCTGGTAGCATCACTCAAAAAGTCCTTCCTTCACTAAATGAAACCAGGGTTCCAATCCCTGGCCTTGCAAAAGCTTCAATTTCTGCAATTACTCTACAATAATCAGTGACTCTCCAGAAGATTTGCTCTAGAGCCACCCATTAAGCATTTTTCTGTCATATGCTAACAGGTTTTACAGGCAATATAGTCAGCCTGATTATACCAAATAGTGCTGGGACAACTCACATGGTAGCCCTCCATACAAGTCTTTAACAGAACAAACAGCATGCAGAAGGATGTGGCACTCTTCTCCACAGGGATAAGGGGACAAACGCACAAAGATATTTGTAGATCTTGTGTTATCAAAAGATCTGGAAAAAAAATTAATTCCATATTGAAAATGTATAGATGGCACAGAAGAGTATAGCTAAATATATAGCTCAACACATATATTTCACAATTTCAGAAAATATATGAAGAATTCAGACAAAAATAACCAGCACTGCATGGGTGACACATAGGTTCAGAATGAGAGGAAGAACTCAATATCCTCCATCTCACAAAATGACTGAATTAGAATCATAGAACCATAGAATGGGTTGGGTTGGAAGGGACCTTAAAGAGATCACCTAGTTCCAACCCCTCTGCCAGGGGCAGGAACACCTTCCACTAGACCAGGTTGCTCAAAGCCCCATTCAACGTGCCCTTGAACACTGCCATGGATGGGGTAGCCACAACTTCTCTGGGCAATCTGTGCCAGTGTCTCACCACCCTCATAGTGAAGGATTTCTTCCTAACATCTAACCTAATTCTACCGTCTTTCAGTTTAAAGCCATTTCCCCTTTGTCCTATCCCTATATGCTCTTTTAAAACATCCCAATCCAGCTTTCTTGATACCCCCTTTAGGTACTGGAAGGCTCCTCTAAGGTCTCCCCTAAGCTTTCTCTTCTCCAGGCTGAGCCAGCCCAGCTCTCTCAGCCTGTCTTTACAGGAGAGGTCCTCCAGCCCTCTGATCATCTTTGTGGCCATCTTTGTGGAATGAGGGAAGACTTGCTGTTCTGCTTAGTATCTGCTTCATTCTTTACGTTACCAAATCTTAATTTTATTTGAATTTTATGTTGACATAAAGACAAGAACCCTGAATCAAATTAAGGTAAAATAGAAAGCTTTGCCTAATTTTAATGTGACATTTCCTGATTTTAGAGGGTTTCTACCAGAAAGCACTTTTCACCCATGTGTTAGGCAATGGAGGAGATCAACTGAGCTACAAAATTGAGATCTGGATTTTTAACCTGCTTTTGTCTTCAAAGTTTATGAGAATTTGGAGGGAGACTTTTTTTTTTTTTATACAACTATTTAAAGAGCTGCAGATGTTTGTAAATCTTTGGCTGAATATACACTATGAAATTTTCTGTGTAACAGGACGCTAGACAAATTGTAATCTGCCTCCAGTCTTTGGAGAGACCATTCTGAACCTTTTAGGCCTGAATCAATTGTCACTAGGCTCAGGGCAGAACTATGCCTTTCAGAAAATACATGTCTATTTACATGCAATGGTTCTTCACATGAACCAGAGGTGCACTTTTTGTTTCTGGGAAACTTTATTTCTGACATGTTATTTATGCATTTTTAATATTAAACTGGGACAATCTGTCAGAAATTAACTTCTGCAAAGAAGAGATCTGGCAAAAGCCAAATTAGAAAACTGTCTTATGTCTATGTAATAACCCTTTTTCCACTGAATTGGAGAAAAAAGTACAGAATAAGCAGGGAAATGATAGTACTTTAAAGTAAACATCTCACCACCATTCTATGGCTTAATTCCCTGCTATACATATAGAGTAAGCCAAATGATTGTTAAAAGCATGTTTATTGAGGATTAATATTCATGTAAAGGATGAACGCTTCTTAAGCCTTACCAAATATGTTTCTAATGATCAACTGGCATGCAATTAGACAAGAATAATGAACATTTAAAATCTACATTAAAACTGCATTGGAAACACTTGTTTCAAACTGTCACTGAAATATTTCTTAGCTAATAGCATCAACATTTTTATTCAGAAATACAGAAATAATCACAGGATCTTATTTTTATTGTCTCTCACTGGAGAAGGCCTGATTGGAATAATTATGTCATTTTAGATTAATCCCTTCTGTTTCTTAGAAGATGAATATGAATTCCTCCCCACATTTGCATTCATTAAAACCCATACACATTGTTTCCCATTCATGCCAGCATTCTAATGACTTCTTAAAGTTAACAACATAAAGGTTTGAGAAGAAAACCATTAATTAAAGTAACTCTGTTCTCATAAGCTTTCTCATTGTACCAGCTCACTAAAAGCTTTGCAAGTGACATTGGTGAGTAGGAAAAAGAGCACTCTGAACTTGTCTCCGCTGCAGAAGAGTTTATGCTTGCACTGCTCTAGAAGAACTTTAATGTTAATTATTTTTAAGTAAAAAACTGAAGAATAACTTGTCCTGTTGAAATATTACCTCTCCTGCCAGTAGCTGTTGCTGAGTTTGGGTCAAGCTGTGGGAAACCCTGAGCTGGTTCTGCTCTGCTACTCACATGATGCGCTGATGGGTTTAGCACTTAGAATCAGCCCCTGGATCATAGAGACTACTTCCCCACAAGAGCCATGCACTTACATCAGGTAACTGCAAACTGATCCTTATGCTGGTTGACTCAAAAACCCCATGACCACAGTGCTTGGGTATGTTTTATTATTTGCTAAAGCCCACTGTCTGACTAGAGGCAATAATTTCCATTTCTACCTGTGTGGGCCCAGGACAGAGACTTACATTTATCAGTTTGCTGATAGATTTGGATGGGTACTTGACAAGAAGAATGCAAAAGAATTATTTAAATGAAATTTACTGTTTCTTATCCTCCTGTATCTCTAAGTTATATCTCATATCAATGGACTTTAAATCCCTCAGAAGAAAAAAACAACGGTCAGTAAACTATAATTGTGGAATCTGTTGGGGTAAGAACTACATTTCCAGAGGCATGTCAAGAAATGAAGACAAAGTGTTAACAGTTACTGTGTTGGTCTATGCTAACTGGTGGCTTGATTTTTGTTTGTTTTTTTTTTAAGAGGCTGCAGCTCTCTGCTTCCTGAGAAACAATAAAGTCTGGGATTACACAACAGGAAACCTTAATTTGTGAGAAGAATTTATTGTTTCAACCATTCTCTTACACTTATTTTTCTGTAAAACCTAAGGAAAGAGGAGCAGTTTCTCTTGACAAGGTTGCAAGCTGTTCCTCTGCTACTAAAGAAGAAATCCTCTTCTATTAAAGAAGAAATCCTCTTCTGTAGTTTCACAGCATGAAATCTTGTGCTTAGACTGAGCTTCCTCATGATGAGAATAGACAAAGAAGTAAAAGTAAGACCTCTTGCCATGTATCTTCATGATCCTTTTCAGAGGGATAAGTTTAAAAAGTAATGTGGCCCCTAATACAGCAAATGGCTAGAAACCTCACAATTTGAATTTATATAAATTTATGTGACAGAAATTCTATGCTTTACATATGGCAGATGTGAAACTACAGTACAGATATCAAGGCAAATGAAGCCTGTTGTGGCTCTGTTACTCAGCAATTTGTGCAAGATAACACAGGAAGTCTGTGACAGAAATTTTAATTTAGATTTCCTATATTTGCGGCTATCACCCTGACGATCCTCCTGCTTTTTTCCTCCTATCAGTAATATCACCAGAATGATCGTTACCAAGCATTAAACATGTATCTAGGAAGAAAGTGGGAGGTAGTTGCTAAAGCTAAAAAGAAAATCTATGTTTTAGAAAGAAAACAAGCCCTGTACTCTCCAGCTGGCACCCACAGTTCAAAAATGAGCTTCACTTTATGTTCAGGGTGCAATTAAAAATGCTATTTGTTAGGGACGTCCGCAAAATATGCATAGAGAAGAACTCTCACAAGCTGAGAATAAAATAACTAAGCAGCCAACACCACTGAGCCTTGAATATCCCAAAAATTGCTTTCGCTAGATGAAAGACTGAAGAAATGTGATGACTTTTCCACTGCTGGCAGTCCTTTCCTTTTTCTAAGTGCAAAAAGGAGGCTTCCCCTTGTGGTGCTCTTGGCTTCATGACCCAAGAGGGAAACCCTCCTCACCTAAGCGACACAGTGGCTGGCCCTTCAGAACGTAAACCTTTCCACATAAAACATTCATGTTAATTTCATAACATAGCATTGCTCTGGAGAGACATGCTGAGATTGGAAATTGTGCTTATGAAGTAGCCTCACATTCCTGTGAATCTCTGGCATGCCATCACCCTATCCATTCTGCTGCCTCCAGCAAAACAATGCATTTTTATAGAAAAGGCCCCTAGCCACAACTGCGGTTAAGGGTCTGTTGTTTTGAAGTGACCTTAGGCTTGGGCCACATCCATTCATAGGGCAAAGAAGAGTATGTCCTCCTTATTATCTCCTCCAGAGAGAAGTAAAGCATGTGAGAGGGCAAAACTGTACAGTTATGACTGACAAATATACAGTAAAGTGGTGAGTCTGCTGTGAAACTCTGAATTTCTTTTCATTAGTGGAATGAAACTGTGAGATAAGGCTGAGAAAAGCAATCCTCTGAAACTCACCAGGAAGTGGTTGTGTTGTTTTTGTTGTCACACACAGATGACTTTGCCAGCACAGTGAGAATCCAAGAGAACTTAGTGTCCCTGTTTGGGCTGAAAATGGCCATGATAAACAACTGGAGGGTACTGATAGCATATTGCCCTACATGCATTCTCCACAATACCCTTGCATTGCTCATTTTGAAAGAAGAAAAACATTTCCTGCCTGGATACATAACAGGGGAGGGCGAATGTTCTGGAATGACCTGAGACAAAGGCAGGGGTTTTGTTTTGTTTTCTTTTGTTTTAATGAGACTCGGAGAAAAATAATGG
This sequence comes from Psittacus erithacus, assembly GCA_009867235.2. Lineage (NCBI taxonomy): Eukaryota > Metazoa > Chordata > Aves > Psittaciformes > Psittacidae > Psittacus > Psittacus erithacus. Next base: position 6,820 of record WYDI02019016.1, on the reverse strand, counting down.
TTCAGGATACCAGCAATAGCCCAGTTGGTCTTTTGCTCTAGTTCTCAGAAGAAAGAAAAACAAGCTCCCTTGACTGCTGACATTTTTTCTCTATATCTATCTTACATTGCAACCTGGAAAGCCTGCTAAGACTGGGAAGGTGGTACTGCTGCTGCTTTTCTTAGAAAGACCTTCAGGTATAAATATTTCTTTATGTTAAATATTACCCTGTTGCCTTTTAAAATGTTCATCCATTGCACAGCTGCAGTTGTAGCAGCTATAGCAATGACAGTAGAAGCCAGGTGTAGATCTGGCCTATCAATCAGCGCTGAAACAAACACACAAAAAAGTAAAAAATAACCTCTACACTCAGAAACTATCATTCTAATACTCTTTTATTATTTCACATAAGAAAACAACTGGCATTTGAAAATGCACAACTTAATCAATTAAACTGTTTTAAAATATCTTGAATAATACTAACCCATCAAAGTCATAACCAGAGAAAACTAAGATTTGGAGAATCTTTTGGACTTTCCCTCAGAAGCAAGAGGCCTGGCTTTGAACTTTCACTAGTATTTCATTATTTTTGCTCAGATGGCTTACAGAGGGCTCTTAGCACCACTGTTAAGTGCAATAGGATCCATGGTCAATGTTTTGATTGCATTCAAAAATAATTTCTTGTGTAACAGAAGGTTATATATACGAAGGTATTCAACTCCTACTTCTCAGCCCTACCTTCTGTAGGGTATAATATCAACAGTCACAAGAGGTTTCAAATTTCCTCAGCTCTTAGTTATGAGGAGAAATAAAAGCAAGAGGCACATGTGGGATGATTCTGCTTTCACATCACTGAAAATCAGGACAAGTTCCAGAAAGATCAAATGAGCTGTACTAGCTTAACATTAGCATACATGAGAACACAAGTGATATGCAATACTGCTGTAATTGTTGGCAATAAGAGTTCTGCCCTCTTGTGTATTAGTTCTTGTAATTTTGACTGTCTGCCTAGTATCTTTTCACATGCTGAATTTCATAGTTATGTTAGCCCCTGTTTATTTCTTTTTGTCTGGTGACACCCACTCTCAAATATTTTCTTTGAGGTTCTCCTGATAAGGTTAGGAAGTTTTGGTACATCATGAACTTTGAACGGTGTTTTAACATTGAAAGAAGACTAACATTTTCTCCTTCTTTAGACCAGAATTACAATCTTTGCTATAAATCTCCAGATTATTTAATTTTAAAAGTCTTGATAAACAACTTTGAACAACTAATAATAACTCTTGTATTTCTCTGTTCAGCTCTCCACTTATGTTTTCAGGAGTCTCTTTGCTCCCCACCTTTTTTAGCACAGAAAGCAATTTTTTGTTAACAGTGTGTACTACAGGCAGCTTCTTTAGGTATGCCTCCTCTTTCTTATAAATGGAACTGGCAACATTCAGTGCTATCTCTTCCTTCAAACCTTTCTGCATCATCTCATCTCTAATACGTAAGTATTAGACCTGGAGTCCCACTTATCTCACATAACCATCCCAAATTTGTGGCCTCTAGTCAAGTCAATTCCTTTTGTTTCTTCTGTAGTCAAAAGAGGAAAAACCATTATGTCAAGACACAAGTCTTTCCACCTTAAGATCAGTGAGTTGAATTGCCTTACACCACTTAGAGCCTTACCCTAGACAGTTAGTGTGAACTAGATGTCAGCTTCCAAGTGGCAATGGTTAAATGAACTTGAATTCTGGTTGCAGAAGTTGAGGTTCCCAAGCACACAGTGAATGGAAAAGGTAACACCAAAAACAGTGTTTTCAAGAAGATGATAAATTTCATCACTGTCATATCATTTCATTTGAAAGTATGTCCAGGGATAATGGGATAGGGCTAAGGGCAGCATATTTCATTAAAGCATCTTTTTGCAGTGTGCATAGGAAAGAGTACAACTATACTGAGCACAGGTACAGCCACTTATGTAGATATAATGACTTACATTCAATTGAAAATGGAGTATAAGAGGACTTCTCAACAGATCAGAAGTACTAAAAAATTTACAGAGAAGGTAAGTTAGCACAGTTTGATGGTTTGGCAAGACAATGCACAGGGAGTATTTTTCTATATTTTACAAATATAATGCAGGACCAAAAAAATAAAAAAAAAGATAGGAAGAAAATTTCAGTTAAAGAGCAACACTGTCAGAGGACTAGATGGGAACACAGAGACTGCAGATGTGCTTAGAATGGTTATCAGAATGGCAGCATAGAACCAGTGTAGCAGCATAGCTGTGTGGATGTGTGGTTAACTCTTGGCTTTATGTGTGATCCCAGGAGAGAGGCTGAGACCCTCTGTCTAACAGAAAGTAGGTTGAAGTAGAGAGTGATAGCTCTTTTGAAAGAGGTACTGTGGACGCATGAATTTACATAGTACTCATGCCCCTTTTTGGTACCGCCACAACACATATTGCTGCTAAAACCAGATTTCTTACAGTGATTAAAGGGATGAAAAAATAACACTGCTCATCCATCTATGCTTCTTTCTTTTTAAAGTGAAGATTTTGTGAAGTGCTCCCACACAGGCTAATGTCTCAGAAAAGCATCTAACAAACATTAACAGCCACTTTAGTTTGCAATTTAAAACAGATGTCACTCTTCCAAGATAGGAAAAAGCACTTCCACAACAATCTTCTGCTCAAACTACTGGTAGGAAGGTCATAACCCCTTGAAAATTAGTGTGAAACTGGAAATACTGCAACCATTTCAGCAGAAAAGCCCCACTCTTCACTGCTATAAGAAGGATATGGAAAGAATGATACTATGACATCAGCTATCACTTTGTTCAAGAGCTTAAAATGTTTTCCATAAAATGTTTTTGTCATCTTACCAATGCTGTAAAAAATCTTGTTGCATCCCTAAATGTCGGCCAGATTAGGCAGCCAAAAAGGAATTGAAGCACCATTATTTTAATCAGAACTTGCTGGTGCAAGTAAGCACTTTTTGGATGTATCAAGTGCTGTAGAATCTGACCCAGTATTAATAGACACTAATGGTATGCTCTCCATTTATAACTTTATGCTCAACTTAGAATAAACCGTTTAGTGGTTTGAAATACATGAACACTGTGCAGAACTGTTTATTCCATGTCAGCATTCCATTAACAAAACTCCATTTGATACCAGTGGGCATTTTAACTTTTGAGCGACCACTTCCAGGGAAGAGACATAAAAGAGAATTACAGATTTACCTCAGTTATTTTTATTCCAAAAGGAAAATATGTTCTGATACAGAACTCAACCCAGACAAAAATACTTATTTGCTAAAGGGCAGAGGTTAAAATAAAAATAATCCTCTAAAAGAGCAGGAGTTGCAAGGCTGGCGATAGGAGGAATGGATGCAAGTGCAAATTAAGGCATGGAACACATGCAGAGTGTACAGATCAGACTGGACACTAGATCCAAAAATCGGAACTAAGTTCTTGCAAGATAGGTATTGCAACATGCAATTTCTCTGGCTGTGCCCAAAAGCTTAGATATCCAGTTTCCTTTGTACTACTCATCAGTGGAGATGGGCACCTGGGACTTGAACACTAAATCACCGGCTCTCCATTATTTGCAGCTGCCTAAAGACAGTAAGATGGGACAGACTGAGCCTTGGTACCTGCCTTCCTCAAGTTTTCAGTTAATGCCCAAAGAAGGGTGAGTCATTTTATGCAAACATTAGGTAAAACAGAGAAACTGCCCTGCAACCTGCTAGCCCTTAAGCGTCACGCTCCCTCTCCCTCTCTTCTTGGCCCAATGAGCGCTGGATTCCTGATCACATAAGGTTTCCTCTTTAACAGAAGCTGTGGAAAACAAGTTTTCCAAAAGCCAAACGATTAAGAAATTCAAGGATATCTGAAAGCAGACATCCCACAAACTGGGCAACAGTACTATTAGATTAAGTAACCTCTTGAGAACTAAGTAAGGCAGTAAAGGACTAAGTAAATCCTACCCCAAGTGCCCATCAAATTATAAGATATTGCTTTAAATCAGAACTGGATGCTGCACCCTTAATTCAGAAATAGCAGGTGTCCAGACTTCTGACACTCAGATACGACTACATTTGAAAGAATTTTAATTAGCTCTTTGCTTGTTTGTTTTTGTAAATAGTGGTCTCTACTCAGATATCCACAAAAATAACAGCAGAGCACCCATTCACCACAGAAACAGATTAATATTTCCTTCTTTTTATAACACACTTTTTATATCATGTCTTTTTGTATCTGGGGTTCAGTGACAGTGCCGCTATTTCAGGCCATGGAGCATATATTCCCTTTGAACAGCTTGCATCCTCAGAAACACCAAAAGCAAGCAAGCAACAAGTGGGGCCAAACCCTCATTGTCAGCCCACCACATCAGGCTTCTGCTCAGCACTGGGAACTGGTACTGACAAATTGTGAGAGTTTTCTGCCAAATACAGTCAGTATTTTGGAAGCTTTCTGCAGGCTATCAGTGTCCTTTCCCTACGCAGAATGAACTCACCAACTCAGGAAGCTGTCCTCACAGTACCACGGTGGGGTCTGAGCACCATATGCAAAAGGACTGGCCGTTATCCATCAGATGCAACTCAGGGGTATCCTGGAACGGTGTTATCAGCCCAAACATGTTTCTTATGATACCTGTCATGCACATAGAATCATAGAAACAACTCGATTGGAGAAGACCTTTAAGATCATCAAGTCCAACCATTACTGCAGGACTGCCAAGACCACCACTAAACCATGTCACTGAGGGCCTCATCTACATGGTTTTTGAACACTTCCAGGGACAGTGACCCCATCACTTCCCTGTGCAGCCTGTTCCAATGCCTGACCACCCTTTTGGTGAAGAAATTTTTCCTAATATCCAATCTAAGCCTCATCTGGCACAGCTTGAGGCTGTTTCCTCTTGTCCTGTTGATTGTAAGTTGGGAGAAGAGACTGATCCCCACCTCACTGCAACCTCCTTTCAGGTAAAGAGCTATAAGGTCCTTCCTGAACTTTCGTTTCTCCAGACTGAACAATCCCAGTTCCCTCAATCACTCCTCATGATGATTCTGAAGTAAAATATATGCTTAGGAACTTCTCTGTCCTCATGAGCCTCAGAAAGTTACATCCCTTAGAGCCCAATCCAACTGCATTTTGGTCAGCCAGAAGATTTTCACTGGCCAAAGCCAGGGGTGAAGTGACAGCAATGACTGCTGCCAAGAGCAGCATTTCCTTTAACAGCTGCTAGGTAACCTGGAAGCTTTCAATCATGGGAAACAACTGGAAGCTGTAATGCTGTATGCTGCAAGTACCCCCAGGAATTTGCTTAGGAAAAGGAAGCTGAGGATATTGAAAAAATTCCTTTATTTTAAGTCTCCAAGTATCATAACAGATTAATCATCTCTTGTAACATTTAATTGCACTTTTTCCAACTAAGTACTTTTGTGAAGCTTTTTTGTATATAATCTATGTGTTAGCTTCTACACTTCACCTCTCTCCTATTACAATTTATAAAAAAATATATCCTGTTCTGGCTATTGTCCTATCTCAAAGTAGGGCACTTTTGTGGCTTGGAAAGCATTTCATCCCACTAGTTTTGTGGTAGTATCTAGCTCTTATGAAGATGTGCTTCCTACTCACCCCATTTTTTTTGGACTGCTGCATGCATGCTAAAGGACATTACTAGAGCAAAAATTATAAGATCCAGGTCAAACTGCAGCTTGGAGCTTAAAAAAATCCTTTGAAGAGACACACGCTAACACTTTTCCTGTGGCTCACACTGTCTGAGATGCAGTTTCTGAGAAAATCCAACCCTACATGGATCACACTTTTCCATGGCCTCCCCCTATTCTGCATTAAACAGAGAAAACATCTAGATCTTCCTTGAGAACTGGAGTTGAAGAGAAGTAAAGGTGGCAAAAACTTCCCACAGAAAATTTGGTAACAGGCAAACATGCCTGAGTTCGTAGTCCTTGAGGTTCATTTGGTGTCCTCCTATGGAAATGTTTTTCTGACCCACAGCCAACAAAACAGTGTACCACATGCCATTCTCCTTGGCCAACTATACTTATAATAGGGTCTTCTTATGACCTTTTCACAGAACATGTTTGAACACCATACTACATTAATATTGTGTCTGCACTGCTTTCAGACCAGAACTGGGCAGGCAGCTTGGAGATCAGAAACAGTTATTCAAGTGTAACCTGTACCCATTTAGAAAAAGATGCCCTTGTAAGATTTTTCATATCTTTCCTGGATGTTTTATGCAAGCAACACCTGAAGTGATGTAGACTCAACTGTGTGGAAAGAAAAGGGAGTTTCACTTCAGAGCTCATACTCTCAACCACTGGGATTCAGCCCTTCTTCTCTAGTTTCTTTAATTCTTTTTTGAGAATGTAGTTATTGTCTGGGAAATCTGACTCCAGTCAGCCACCTGCCAAGTACTGACTCACTTCTGTGTACAAGTTGTTCCCAGTTCTTGTGCATGCATTTGTACCTTTTTGCAGAAGGTATCAGATCAGCTGCCTTCTGCATGCATAATGAGAAAGGGGAAAGGACCCCCAGTATAGCCAAAGGATCATGTTCTGGGGTTTCTTTCCCTCTCACTTGCTTCTACTTGTATTTTTCCACTCTCTATGCCTTTTGACAGAACTGCTCTGTTTAGCTTGGAAGCACTGTCAGGGACCCCTGGATCTGCAATTATTTCCCCGAATCTGCAGAAACAAGGAATAGAAAGGAAATGGGACGGAAACGAACACGGAATGAACGAGAAGGGAAATGGAAGGGAAGGGAAGGGAAGGGAAGGGAAGGGAAGGGAAGGGAAGGGAAGGGAAGGGAAGGGAAGGGAAGGGAA
>WYDI02019014.1:0-11640 GCA_009867235.2 Psittacus erithacus | reverse complement strand
ATCCCTGAGGGACACCACTCGTTACTGGTCTCCAGCTGGACACTGAGCCATTGACCACAACTCTTTGCGTGCGGCCACCCAGCCAGTTCTTTTTCCACCGAGTGGTCCACCTATCAAACTGATGTCTCTCAAATTTAGAGACAAGGATGTCATGTGGGATAGTGTCGAAGTGGGGCAATCGAGAATAATACCTGAGAAATTGAATGAATCCAGGAGACTGAGAATCTCCTAGGCTTTCAGACACTACTATATATCCTTTTCAGCCACAGAGGGAATTCACCAAACATCACATGGACACATGGGTCTGAAACAAAGAGAGAGAAATGCTGCACTGACATTTTGGTGTGTCTGAGGATCCAGACCATTTCCTATGTTAGTAGACATAACAAATGAGGCCAAAGGAAACATGGAAACCTTCCAATCAAGGTAAGAAGTAAGTACATGAAAAGGCTAATAGATGGGCTGACAAATCTGCTGTTGTCATAGTATCAATTACATGCTGTATGTACTATACAGCCTTCGGAATTTCTGTCAGGAGATATTCACTAGGATATGCTTCTGAACAGAACCACACAGAGGAGGTGTTAAAAAGAGTGTAGTTTCCCTTCTTTTCTGTTATGCCACTTGGTTCAAAACATGAGTATCTTATTGTAAACATGGTTGTTGGTGAAGTTTGGTTTTAGTCCTTCTTGTAGACAATTTACTTGCAGTAAATTGTTTTATCCTCTGATCTTCCGTTCTGTCTGAGAACTTGTTAAGCTTATCTTTCTATATACTTGAATATGACCTATTTCTACTTAGAAATACAGGCATACTCTTTTACAGGCTATGGTTTTATTCATAATACTTCTTATCGTCATGATCTGGACCAAGCAGCTGTTTATTTTTGACCTTTTTCCATGAGTCACTTTGATTCAGCCAGACTTCTATATTGGTGTTACAAGCAAATAAGCAAAAAAAAAATCAAGTCTTTCCATCACAAACAGTACAGATCACAGTTCCAGGGGACATGTGGTGCTGCTGCTATAAATGTCTGTAATACACAAAGGAATATTCCTTACCTTTGCCATTATTACTGGGACAATTGCCTCTTAAGTTAGAATATTTAGCAAGCCTACTGGAAAGTGTTAGTTTCGATTACAGTGCGACATGACTGATCTATTGTGACAGCAGCTAAAACTCAATGTCCAATTAACCTTGAAAGTCAGTCTGTGATTCAGCAGTATTTACTTTTCCCCTATGCAGAGCCTTTCCACCTCTCTCACCCATTGTAATGTGCTACAGCAACTTCAGCTTCATAAAAGCTACTCCAGACTAACATGACTGACGTTTGCAAAATCACTTGTCAACTGTGCTAGGGCTGAGGCCTCCCTATCCATTCTTGCTTGAGCAAGGAGTACTGGGGAGTATGGGTGAGTCCATGAACTTGAGGACTGCCCATATTTTCACTGGAATTCTTGCCTATTACAGCAAGCCGTCTGGATTTAACTTGTCTTGGTGAGGTCTGCAGTGGGTCACAAGCAAAAGACACTACTTGGTTCAGTGGAAGATCCAAAGCATGTCCTGTCTCCACATAGAGTGCAAGTGGTCCCATAACCAAGCTCCTTAGGACTAGACTTCTCTGAACACATCCAGACTTCTGCCAAATGCAAAATCAAAGATAGATGCTTTGACCCTGAAAAGTAATCCTGGTAATGAGCTTGTATAGCAACTATCTGCAGTGCTTCCATCTCAAGGTGATAACAAATGCTGTCTTGTTGGGTAGATTTTGACCCCCAAAGTATGTCCTCTGAGATATTAAATCCTTGTAAATAATTCGTATCTAAAGGGCACACCTCTATTCAAGACAGAGGGGTTTAGAGGGAAAATGACATTTTGGAAGAAAGAATTCTTTCCCAACACAGATTTTATTTAATAAATCATTACAATGAGTTAAGAAATGGGCCATATAACAGCCCTGGATAAATCTTTTCCACCTGAAATCAGCAGTAGATCAATATGCTATTACACCCACTCTTTCCACTTTTACACAAAGTCAGAAGAAGACTTTGCCAAGAAGACAACCAAGTTCAGCACCTTTCGTTCAGTCACCATATGCTGGATATCAGCATTTCAGAAATGACTGAAAGCAATTGAGCAATCAAGGCTGCCCAGCTTCAAACTGACAGGAGATTTTGGCATAAGATGCATCCTGAAGGATGCTCCAGTGCCCCAGTGTTTTTTGTACATCAGAGGAACATGTTGGCGTAGCACCACGGTTGGAGTTTTCATCTTGTATAGAGGGCTATAGGCAAGTGTTACAGGAAAAAAAAAATCCTAACATTATGGTCTATAGTGGTGTTTAACCTATCATTGTGAAATATTGACATTGCTATTTTTGAACCTTATGGCAGAAATCTGTAGAATCAAGTATATCCTGCTAGGAGAGCATCCTTATTTCTAACTGGTTTTAAACTTTTTTCATGTTTTTCATATATTTTGTCAAGAACAGGCTCAGAAAAGCAAAGCCTATCAAGAGCTTGCTAAACCACCTCTATCATTCAGTCTATTTTAATTCATATACAGGCACTGCATACCCAGACTTACACTTTGAAGAATAAGTTCTCATATTCTGGATGACAGAAAGATACTCCAGAGGTTACAAAAAGGAAAGAGCCCAGGGAACTCATTTCTCCTGTGGCTAAAGTACAAGCTTCAATCATCAGTCTTAGGCTCTTTTTCATTAACATTCTAAATTGTGCAGCGCTGAATATTGCAGATTATTTTTCATCTAAACCTCCTAAGAAAAATATAATTTTCTGTTATGATCCTTCATGAATATGCCTAGATTGCTGTCAACACCAATCTGCTTAAGTAATTTCACCTATACTTGTTAATGATCTTGATGCCTCACTACTGCCTCTCAGCATACCATGGTGTCTGGGTTTCTTGTCATTGGCATGGGTAGTTCTGGCATTTAAAGTGATTTCTTGTACTCTCTGCCTTTAACAGCCTGCCCCGAAGCTTGCTCATGTCTTCACTAAAGACACTTGTAATAGACAACAAGATCAGGAAATCACAAGTGGAAAGACAAAATGTATCCTGCCATAAAAAGAGCTTAGATGGTGCCATCTAATTCTGAGACATTATTCTTTCGAGTTTTGACATTCTGAAGAGTTCAGGTCTTTACAGTCATGTCCCGCAATGGGGCTGTTCCTTTCATCTGTTGCATAAACTTTTATTGATATATAAGAGATTTATACAGTGATATTAGTGACAGAAGAAGATGCCACAGATCAGAACCAGACATTCTTCAACTTCATGGCAAATTCTTCTGGTTTAAGAGTTATGATGGCATCACACAAACCTTGCTGTAAATTATTCCATCTTCTGAAATGAGGATTATCCCTGTTCCTTGCTGTTACAGTGTGAACTTTTGGTACTGCAAAGACTAGATGTTATCAGAGTCTAAGACAGCGCCAGTGTAAACATAACATTGATCTTATTTATGAACTTTCAAACCCGCAAAACCACTGAAACTGTAAGTCTATGTCTTGGACATAAAAAAGCATACACATAGAGCAGAAGAATCATTATTTTCTGTAACTATTAGTGCTGCTAACATTCTTTTGATCATCCAGATGCTACTCCATAATTGTTTATTGACTCCCAGTGCACACCTTTTCTGTCATTACCTGAACTTCTTACATGTTTAGCTGGAAAATTCTGCAAACCCCTGCACAGATAAGGAGTGTAAAAGGTAAGGAAGGTCATTTTTGAGAAGGAATTTTTCAAATAACTGTTTCTTGCTGTAAGAAATACATGTTCTGTGCTCAAAAAAGGTAAGACCACCTCCTTATGATGCACAGCCAGTAAATCTGATTAAAATGGATAAAACTAAAAAAATCAAGCTCTCTTCCTCTAGGTTTCTGAATCATTCAAACACCCCTCCTTCCCACTCCCCTCTTTACCTGTGGATGAATAATGATCTCGCTCAGTATTTGTTTCCCATAATTATCACTGGTGTGATTTTGGCCTCAAAGCTTTTCTTCTTTTCCATAACTTACGTACTTTGTTTCCCAAAAAAGCCAATAAAGAGCAAGTGATGAGTAGTGAATACAAACTTGGTGCAAATTAATGAAGTTTGGGAATCACAAGCATGCATTTCTGTTACTACCCATCAGTTATTTGAATATAATCAGTAAGCAGTGACTGTGCTCCTATAAGGTAGCAGCAAATTACACTTGACTTGTGAGTTCACAAACACACACTACTGTATGAATCTGTTTGTTTATTATTCAGAAAGTTTTACCAAGTTCTGCTTGAGATGAGGAGGGATTTAGTTGAGCATATTTTGATTTTTCCTTTCCTAAGTGGTGCCATGTAAAGATTAAGGCTTCAGCTTATTGTACACATTCTTCTATGCTCAGGTCTCAAGAGAAATAGATAAGGGCTGTGCATCTTTCTCTGAAAGCCTTTGGCCGTAGATTCAGCTTGTCAAGCCTAGGGTTGTGCCTCATGCCTTCTGTTCACATGGCTACCTCATGAATCACCAGGCCAAGCAACTTGCTGAAATACCAAATGTGGTCAGGAAAGTCCTGAAGAGACGATAGTCTGAAGAGACAGAACTGAAGAGACTACCATGACACTTTATCTCAATCAGAAGCAGCAGAAGTCACTGGTTCTGCAGCCTATATTGTCTAAATAGTAGACACCTCAGAACCCAATTACACAAGTCAAGAGATTTGAATCCAGGAAAGATATTTTCTTTAGATTAGTTTCACAATAACAACCTAATTTCTTAGTGTCTTTCATCTTTCTCTGAAGTGTGGGATATAGCCTGCATCCTAGGATGATGAGAGCATTGTAAATTAACAAATTTCCCATGAAGATGGGAATCATACACCCTCGCAATGATCTTCATTTTTCTGGCTAACTTGCTCTGATACATGGGATATATCTATGTTGCATGTTGAATCTGTATTCATGACTCAATTGCATACTACCTATTATAAATCTTACCTATGATGTCCCTTTATATAAGATTTATAAAACATTCATAACACTCCAGAGCCAGATAGTTAGGCAAGAGTCAGAGTCTTGATCACTAGTTTGGATGAAGGGGATATGGGTGGTTGTTTTCTCCCAGCTGAGATCCATTATTCAAACAGGCAAACTTGAATCTGAATGTACATCTCAGTACCATCTTGTATGTGTGTTTGACTTTGATCTCCTTGCTTATATGTGTACGAATGTAGTGTGTTTGGAGGAGACACTTCTTCATGCTAACTTCAGATGTCAATGCTGTTTTGTCCGTGCTGTATTTATTTCTGCCACCTCATAAGATCACTTCATAAGAACCACAGTTAGCACAGGCTAGACACTCCAGCCACTACATTTACATTGTTTTATTTTTAAGGGCATATAATTCCCCTGCCTTTGGCAAATACAACCCCCTGAGCATAACAAGCTTCAATTACCTGCAGTTTGCCAGATGCTAAATTCAACAGTGTGGGAGACCCTGCTGGCGCCCTCACTTCCAAACCTGCTGCAAAGGTAAAAAACAGAGCTGTCTCCAAACTTTATTCCGTTTCACTTGTTCAGGTGCAACCATTTCCTGGGTCTTCTGAAATTATTCAGGATTCTAAATGGGGGAATGGGGAGAGGACGGAAGATTGGGCCTAATTGTAATGTTCAACTAACAATCCCTGATTATAATTTTTTAGTTACATAGGAGACATTGCTACTTTAAGACAAAAAAAAAAATTATAAATTTGACAGCTCTTGCTCACTCCACTGCTGCTCGCAGGAGGTTGCTTAGCAACCCTGGGATGTGGGAGAGAGGAGGTTGCAGGAGTCAGGCACAGGAAAAGGAGTGGGACTGGCATTTCTCTGGATGCTGAGCAAGCCAAGCCACCATTGATGACAGGAATCCAACTGCATTATGTATCTTACTGCCTGAGGTGGGGCTCCACGTTACTGCATATGGTCAGCATGGATCGTACCTGTGATGGAGTATACAGCTTCTTTAAAGATCCAGTAGGACAATTTGTCCTTCTAGCAAATGCAATTATGTACTTCTAATGCGAAAGTGCCTTGAGTGATAGAAGCAATGAGGTTTAATTCCCAGCTAAAAGGTTTAAAAGACTTCCTGCTTAAGAGGGGAAAAAAGGAATTCAGCGAAGGCAGCTGCTTCCCTAAGAGTGGGGGAAGAGCTTCAAAGGAAGGGAATGCTATATTCTCCTTAATGTGAATAGGGTAAGGTGAGCCTGTTTGGAAGGTTTAAGTCTGAGATGCTGTGTGAGGAAGCCAAAAAACTCTGTTACCTACTACAGAGCCAAATTTATCCCCAAAACATCTGTTTTCTCCATAGGCTTTGGTACCTGATTTAATGACCTTCCAGATCTGTCACTTAGGTCGATCTATTGCTATACCTTTGTAAGAAAGATTTTTCTTAAAGGTCAGATCTGGTACTTGGTGAGTCTGCAGCCACTTCATATCTCTGCCATAGGTTTCTCTGAGATCCTGGGAGGCCAGTTAACATCTCTCTTTGATCAATATCAAAGTCGGATACAGGTACTTTTCTTCCAAGTTTTGATTAATCCTCTCTTGGGCAGGGACCTCCCCTATATGAACCAAACAGAGAACTTCCCAGGCCAGAAGGAAGCCCTGACACAATGGAGTATCACCTTAGTCTGAAGCCTGTGGGTGCAACCGTCATGAAATGGTAGTTATTCTGAAAACTCACTGCAAGGAAGGGGAGGTAAAAGATGCCAGGGAAAAAGCACATAATCCTTCACTGAAGTGTAAGGGCAGGAGTAAGAAAGCTTGCAGAGCCCTCTTGCACAAGGCCTGACTGCTGTTTCCACTGCCAGAAAACAGAGTTTTTCACAAAGTAGCAAATTTCAGACTATTTCTTACATTTTACTCTGGATGTCATCAGATGGCACAGATCATCTGTACTGTATTTTCTGTAGTGATGATGTTCCTAGTCACCATGGATCCTATTAACCCTGTAACAACCCCATCACTGACATTCAGTGAGCTGATGCACAGATTTAGACTCAGTGATAAACTTCTCCCCAGCTTGCACACTGGCATTTCTCTTACCCTGGCAGATCTCTTTCTTTCTCTCCAGCTCTCTGGAACTGGAATACCACTCCTGCTTCACTTCAGGACCAATTATTATCTCACATGGTTTTATATAAATCAAAGCTGAACTTGATCCTGATGATGTTCAACATCTGTTTCTATCTTCTCTTTTTTCTTGGGCAATGAGCTAGCACTACCTATTGGGTAATAGGAAATGCTGGTGATATATATGGCCTTTTGACCGTATAGGAAGAAACTGGAGGAGAGGTAGTGCTTGTTTTCTGACTGTCCAAGTTCAAGTACTCCTTAACTGCTTTGTTGTTTCCCTTGTTGTGCCTATGGGCTATAAGATTCTTCTTTATTCAGGTCCTCCTAACCTGATGTAGCAACACAACATGTCATTACATAGGTCAAGTCACTTATCTCAGAACAAGCTGCTTTCCAGAGTATTCCAAGGCCGCCTTCTCAGTACCATGCTGATGGTTTTGGCATTGAAAAAGGAACAGAAGAGTACATCTAGCATAACTGCAGTGTGGTTGCAGGTCCATGCTCATATCTTTTGCTATGAAATACCATCAGGCCCATGATAAAGTTTTCAGAGTGTTTAGGGTCCTTCTGAACAGGGCTCGGTATGCACCCAGAAGGCAAGATCAAGCAACCATATGCTATAGTAACGCAGCACTTTCAATATCAGTGTTTTTGCAGGGGGAAAGAAAAGCTGCCAGTGCGCATATGGCTGTTAGTCTACAGCAACAGGGTAAAACAGCTGCTGTAATCTATCCTGGATTACTCTGCAGCGTGAGGAGCTGAGCAGGAACACTTGATCAGATATTCTGCTTTGGGTGAAGGGGAAAATTCAGCTTCTAGCTGGGGACCAGTGGCTTTCTAAAACACACTGACATGACTACATCCTAAATCCACAATGCACAGCACATTTGTCATATTTATAATTTCTTCCCCTCCTTCATCCCCCCCTTCCTTATAAAACCAAACTGTTTTTCAGGCTGATTCCTGTTTCCCCCCCGCAAATCTTGACTTCCTACCAGGTGCCATAAACCACTGAAATGATTCACCGGTACTGCAGTGCATGAAGGATGAGTCTCACAGTGCTGTTGCTGAAAGAACAATGCATCACCTCTTTTAGCTGAGATAAACTAGATTATAACTTAGATATCCCTCTGCTCAGCACATATCTCTAGTGCTGCTGACAGCGCTGCATCACATGGATGAGATAATGTCTACTCACCTGTAGCAACATGCTTTTGTCCTCAACCTTTTGGAATCATATATCACCCTCTGAATGACAAAATATCAGGCAAATCGGGCAAGTCTTGTGTTCCCAAGGCCTTCCGTCCACAGGAATGGTGGTTACAGGGGGAGGTGATGGGCATCTCAGCCAGGACAGTGTTACTAAACCACATATAGCATCAAAGCATTCATAAGCCCATGAATGAAGTGGATGATTACCCAGTTTTAGCAAGGCAAATGCTATTTGCTGGATTTTTCAATAGCATTAAAGAGTTGACAGTCACCTATAGTTCCCTAGAGCAGAAAGCCAAAGAGAGCAGGATGGTGAACATATGGGTGTATAGCTGCTGTGATCTTCAGGAAAAAAGTCAGAATTATCTAACTTCTTGGTGTAAATGTTACCAGTTTCCTGTTTAATTGCCACACATTTTTGGTCCCTTGTGTTCTCGACTATCCTCTCAAAAGCTAAAGCATATGAATAATAATTGCCATAATATTAATGAACTTATGTTTAACCCTGGTGAACAGCCTGAAGAGAATCATACTAATTTAATCTGTGTCTATATCTTGTGTAACAACCCTTAATTTGGGAAAGTATGTAGCCATCTACCTGAGTTGTCTAGGAACAGCAAAGTTGCTATTACCTCCCTGCCAAAGACCTGGAAAGCCATGCTGGCTGCTGCAAGACTCAAGGGAAGTATTCAGGTCTGTGGGGTGGCAACTTCTGCTAAGAAACACAGAGGTGACCCATTTCAGCAACAGAAATTACATCCCCCAATTGCCTATACCTCGCTGACAGGAGCAGCAGATATTAATTAGTCAATTAAGCATGATTTTCCATTACTCTCTCATTAGCTATCTACCCTAATTCTGTCTCTTGCATTTCCCTTTCCTGTAGTAGTCTGGGCCCAGCCTCTTAAATGTGTTGGCGGCATAATTTCATGTTGTCTCCACTACTGAGAAGCTTTTAACTGGCTTGTGCAGAACTGCAACATCCACAGTCCAATTGATCTAGGTTAGAAGTTTATATTCTGTGGAGCAAAACATGAAGTCAGAGGGAGATCATGTGACTTGCCCTTGCTGGTATGAACAATAGGATCATAAACAACCCAGACTCTCTTTCTTCTGGCCTTCTATATAGAGTTTTCCTCCAATGCGGAATCTGTGAAGACTGACCAAAACTCAGCTTTTTGTCATGTCTCTAGCTCAGCTCCACAAAACCAAATTACTCCAAATATCTTTTCTTCTTTTATTTTTTCTATAAATTTAGTTGTCATTGAACATCATAGAGCTGACTTCTAATGTAGCCTAACTAGTCTATTATAATAACAGCAAGCTTTGTCTCTTTCTAGGAAATGCTAGTGATCATGGGACTTGCAGTGCCTCTCCTGGTTCTAATGTATTTCACTTACTTAAAGATTTACAAAACCATGTGCCTCTTAAAGCCTTTTTCCAACATCCTGCTGCAGCAACTTCTTTTTCTAAAACTGCCTAAGACCTTTTCAGCGTTCCTGTAACTCCAGACTGCTCACTATTAAAGGCATTCCTTTCCACTTTCTCCAAATCCACCTTCTCCAAATCCACCTTCTCCTTGCTTGATTTCAGCATTCAGTATTCTCAGCTGGTTCCCATACATGGGAAACTCATTTGTAGTAATGAGACAAAATTACTTACACCTGCTCAGCAGCACACTGCATTTTTATCTGCAGTAAAATACATTTTCTCCAAAGACTGCATTTTAAATGAAAAAGGAATCTGAGATGTTTTCCTTTCCTTGCCTTATTCCCATTCCTTCCCAATTCCACTTATTGTTTGTGGCCTTTTAACAGTCACCCAGCAGTTATTTTTTAATATTAAATTCAGGAGAGTGCTGAGCTCACAGGTCACCAGCTTTTGTGCAAGCACCAGTACTTAAAACTGAGTTTAATGATGAGTGTGGGTGGCACCCACTATGGCTGTAGGCATGGTGCAGTGTCAACCTTGCAACTGTATATTGCGCATAGCTGTGTCATTTAACACGATTCATATTCAAACACTAGAGATTAAAGGGTGTTTAAGCAATATAATAGCTGAAGTTGCAGGTAGGAAAAAAAAATAACTGAGTTTCCCAGAAAAAAAACCAGTTAAAATCAAACCATACACAACCTATTAAGTGTTTACATATATTTAATAACCACTAAATTTTTTTTCAGTGCAAGTCATCAATTTCCATTGAATCCAGTGGCACCTTCCAGAAGAATGATACCCACATGTACCCTTTTAAAATAATAGCTGAAGGTCTTGGAAACTTTAATATTTTTTTCCTTACAACAACCATTACAAAGACAGGAAGTACTTTAATCCTTATTTACTAGATGAGGAACTCTAAAGAGCAATTTCTTAATTTGCCTAAGGTCATATAAGTACCTGGATGCCAAGACAGAAAGTAAATTATTAGTACAAGGTTACTGGATTAGTTAGTGGTTGATTTGAACATCTTTTCAGCCACTCCTTTTTAAACAAGCAAGGCAGTGCCTCTGCAGTAATGTCTTCATCAGAATGTATGCAATAAAGCCTCAAGCACGTTATAGAATAAAAGCCCGTATCAACAGTTTCCATTTCCTTCTCCTTTCCCTTCTCTCTAGTTTGTTACAGTTCTTCCTACCCTAAGTCAGGAGAACATGCATGGAAAAACTGCACATGTTCATTTCTAGGCAGAAAACGAATGTATTTCTGTCCCCGACTTGGCATTTCCCACTGTATCTCCATCATAACTGATTGCTTCTGGCATCAGACACGGCATGACTTTGTGCCCAAGTTGTCAAAAGACAACATAAAAAAGACTAATCATTTAGGGATTTTTCTCCTAGCCTGTCTCCAGTCTGATGGCTCCTATATGCCACATCCATACATATTCACATTAGAGCTTTCCAATCCATTTAAAAAAACTTAAACTACAAGACTTCCTTTTTAGGGTAAAAAGGAGTTTATTTGTTTTGGGAGGGCATCAAGTCCTTTTAAGAGGTACAGATATATTACAGCCGCAATGTGTCCTATGTCTGCAAAATGTATCCTATATCCTATATCTACAAAATATGACAATGTATCCTATATCTGTACCCCAAAACAGTTTTGTAATTAAAAATCACAGAAAGAGGTCAGGTTTGTCTGGTTTCACTGAACTATTGAAAAACACATACTGCATTTTGTCCCCATTTCCACTACTGCACATAAAATCATAAAATCATAGAAGAGTTAGGGTTGTAAAGGACATTAAGATCATCTAGTTTCAACCCCCCTGCCATGGGCAGGGACACCTCACACTAAACCATGTCACCCAAG
>WYDI02019012.1:0-34419 GCA_009867235.2 Psittacus erithacus | reverse complement strand
AAGTGAGATAATGCTTTTTACCAGCTTCATGGGGATTTTATAATTCAGTGTTCATGAAGAGAACAGAACTGCAAGCCTTTCTATGCTATTGCTAAATGCAAAACTTCCCTAAATACCGGAGAACAGTCTCCTAACACAGAAACCTCAGACTACACTGAGAGAGAAGACACAGCTGCTCTTCTTTTATTACAAAGTGAATAATTTCAGAATATTCTTGCTCACTGCCTTGAAACCATCCTTCATCTGTCCCTGGGTAGAGCTGGAGGCAGCAAGGTCTGCATGTCAACAGTTGTTTTGTTACCTGGGTCGGCAATAACTAAGGGCAGCAAAGCATCTGACTGCGCTGATGCCTGGGCAGGACGCTCCTCTCTGTGTTATTCCAACACCAGTCAGGCTTATGTAACTGATTAAATAATAAAAATTACACCTCCATTCTTTATCTTACACGCATGATGCAAGCGTACCCATGGCACGCTGCCCATGCTGCTTCAAGGCCTGCCTCAGACTCGCTCAGGTTTATTCTTACGCAGTGGCCCTCCCCTAGGGCTGCTGCTGGCCACCGAGTTCCCCAGATTCAAAAGAACCCAAATGCTATAATTCTTCTTGAAAAACATTTGGACACTGTCATTGTGTCCCTCGGTTTCCATGACAACCACAGCAACATACACAGCCTTGCTGGCAGCCACAGGAGACTGAAATCTCTGCTCTCTTCCTTCCCCTCCCCAGAACTTCTCAATGTAGAATATACGATAACCAAATAAATATGATTAACAATAAACACAGAGGTGGTGTCTAGTACACCAGGCTGGCACTGGGGAAACATCTTGCAAATAAAAATATGTTACAGTATTTTATGATAACAGTCAAAACATTGCCTGCTATGTCAGTGTTATTGAAGTACTCTGGGACCAACTATGCAAAGAACAGTGTAAAGCTAGAAATACATAAACAGGAGGGTTTTCTACGCCCGCTTGCATGGCTGCAGAGAGCTACAAAAAAATATGATAAGGCCTTCTCTGTTGGTGCCTCTTCATACCCCTCACCTTGCTCGTAGGTTACACATCAGGAATACATAAGCCCCTCAGTGAATGTCAGGACGGTTGGGGCTAAGATGCCCCTCCCCATATCCCTGGCAGTGTTCAAGGCCAGGTTGGACCGGGCTTGGAGCAACCTGCTCTAGTGGAAGGTGTTCCTGCCCACGGCAAGTGGGTTGGAACTGTATAAGGCTTAAGGTCCCTTCCAACCCAAACCATTTTATGATTCTATGAAGATGGCTGCAGAGCTATGTGGCCGCACACACACCATATGATGTGACCGCAGGCACATCTCCATGGCTGTAGCTCCCAGCTTTCTACTGGGAAAATCATAAACCAAATATGATTGCAGCAGCAGAGAAATGCTCTGCATGGCACCATCGATTCGAGTCCAGCAGAAGCCGTTTCTCCGAATCTCCTGCATCAGGCAGGATAGAGAAAGCTGCTGCTTTCACTAACGTTCAGGCAAACTGTGGTCCAACAAATCCCAAACAAAAAGCTCAGGTCTTCCTTCTCTCTTGAGTGAAATTAATGGCAAAATAAATTTGCCATATAAGGCCTCCAAGTCTGGAGGTTTTATGCCATTTACTCATGCAGCCAATACTGGATGGCATAAAGCCATCAGAATACACAGGAGTTATAAAGAGGCCACATGTGGTAACTATGGTTATGAGCTTTCCATAGATCACAAAATCACCTTTCAAATTATTAAACCACTCTCTGATTGTTAAAATATCATGTATTTTTAATATAACTGCCACTCTATGTCTAGCTTGTGACAAAATGACTTTGTGAAACAAAGGGCTGCATTTTCAAGCATCAGCATGGTCATAATTTCTTCACTGCTGCTGTTAGTTTGTCTTAGCACTGGTTCTCCCTATGCTGCCAGAAAGATACAGACAATTCCTGCTGCTCTGAGACGCAGCTGGAGATGTAACCACACCGTTTTCACTACAGCACTTCTTCACACTTGGTGGGGAAATCCTACAACTTTGTGGGGCCGTTTTGCTGTAAAGCAGACTGAGGATTTGAGGAAGATGAGCTGGGGCAGGACATACATGAATGTAAACCCTTGGAAGCCAAAATCTGTGGGGATTCCCCCTGCACAAGTATGCAAAAATACACATATCTGTGAGGAGGAGGAAGCGAGACACTTCCCTGTTCCACGGGGCTTGGAAGGCACAGAAGGTGCCACCTGACATTTCACAGCTTGAAGGAAGAGCTTTTAGAAAACTGCCTGATTACACAGAGCAGGAGGAGGTGGGATTAGAAATTAATGAAATAAGCACCAGAAGTGGGGATGAACATATAATCTTTGGAAACAGAAATGTGGATATTTTATTGGTTTTCCATATTAGGGCAGAACTCTGGCGACTACCAATGTAACACATTTGAAATTGTTTTGCTCTCTCTTGAAAGATTTAGGAAAGAGTCCTTATGCTATGAAATTATTGTACAATATGAAAATAGTATAGTTTGCAACACAGAAAGGAAACACTTCTTTCCTAATTTTCTCCAACAGGCTGTACAGCAAGTAGTGCTATGTGAGAACGAATCATGACTATAAAAGGATTACTGATGCCCACATTTACTGCGTTATACAATAACACTGCCTAATAAACAAAGGGTTTTTTTTATCTATCAACTATTCACAAGTTCATGTTTCCATTTATGTCTTCGTGTATGCTAGTACAATGTTGCTAACCACAGACATGTTACTTAAAAATACAGCATATATGAAATGAAAGTTTATTTGGAATACAGAGATATCTGTTACCTTATGAATATGACTGAGAGTCCATCATGCAGAACGCATCAGGATATTAAGTAATATGCAAGGTATGTTGAATGACGCACCATTAAAGAACAAGCAAGAACGATAAGATCTTGCAGTTTTCACAGTTATATATTATGAAACAGCAATAGCCCCCAAATCACAGTGCTTTTAAATGAGGACTCCAAAGAATATGAGCTATCCTTTTCTGCAAGTGGAATGAACTGCTAGGCATAACATTCTAACAGTACTGTAATCCAAAGGAGAACATTTTTAGAGTAATTTTAAATTAATGGTTCTACAATTAGTAGATATTTCCATAGCTTCCAACCCCTGTCCAATATGACTCACTGACACTAAGGCACTTGGTTTAACTTCAAAAGGCAAAAAAAAGCCCAAATCATCACACAAACCTTTGCCTATTTCCAAGCATGTTTATGGATGTGGGTGGCACAGCTGAATTATGGTGAGGAGGTTTTATAAGCAGTAATTACACATTTTATCAGCAGTAATTATGCAATTCCCTTGTGGCACTGAACCATTCTAAACCCTAATCCAAGCCATAATCATTATTAAAGTATTGATAAAGCCCTTACAGGATGCTGTTCCAACTCATTAAGCCATTCCTTAAGAACAATTAATACTTCAGAAAACTTGAAGATTGATGTGGTGCTTAAGAAAAAGCACCTTAAGAGGTGTGATGCATTCTGGAGTTGCACTGGGACTTACCTACAACTGCACACGTTTTTACACGCCAAGCGCAACATACAACGTGATGCCAGTTTTAAGCACAGGAACAGAGTAATCTGTGGCCACAAACTATGCTTTGATAATTACAAGTTTTCAGATTTTTATTATTTTAGATCATTCAGCTGAGCAACTTGGTTTCTTCAGCAGACCAATATTAGAAGTGTGGTTTAACTAAAGCCTTTAAAAAGAAAATTAATTCAGAAGGTTTTAAGTGTGCACCTAGGCAATATGCCACCTTAAATGAATGAAGACATCAGGGAAAAGTAATTTCCCTAACTGCTAGTGTACTTTTGCCATAGTTTCTAAGTGGCAGACTACATGGAACTGGCTGCACACATCAGGTCAAAGCTTTTATTTAGAACAGTTTTTAAAAATGTAATCACCCATTTTTGACCATGGCAAGTTATGTTTTTTCCTCTAACATCCAAAGAGTAACACTTTATGTAAAAGCAAAAGTAGTTTCAATAGCAAAAAAACATCAGTAGGACACAAGACCAGAAAACCTTGAAAAGTGACGTACCTGCCCCAAGCCGCTTTCACTGTAGAATCTTTATCAACAGGAACACATGAGGACTCAACAACACTTGATTTATTCAATTTGTAGCAGAGACCACAGTCTGGATCTAACATACATCCATTACAAAAGCTGAAAGAGAAAGAAATAAATACGTAAGCAACACCTTATTCATTTGTACACGTCAAAACCGACAGCATCTCCTAATCAATCTTGGGATCCACATAGTCAAGTTGTCAGTGTTGGAGACAAGACAGTAGAAACTGCCAAAAAACCTAATACAGATGGTTTTCAACTTCAGTACCACATTTTGGTGGCCAAGTTGCGAATCTTCCAGTGATGCCTGATCAGGCTGTAGAGGAATTCACTCATGGAATGAATTTTAATTAAAAAAGACATATTTGGGTTGAAGAGAAAGAATCATACATAATACCTAATAACCAAACTGAGATTTGGGCACATACAGATCTGGAAGTCAGTCTGAAATCATCATACCATGTGACTCCATGTGGGAACTCAGAGCCTGAGTTCTCATTATGTTCCACGGACACAGTATGTCAATGCAACTAATTCCCATACAAGCATCTAGTGCCCCAAAATATCCTGCCTGCCCTTCACCTGTCACTGCAGAGTGTGCAGTGCTCTTGCACATCATTCCAGTGCAGCAAACTTGCCAGGTTCGTATAGACCTTTCCTCTGATTTTCTTGTGAGTCTCAAAGAGTATGAGATGCTTACATTTAGGTGAAGTTTCCTCAATGCAATCTAGTATATTCAAGTGACTAGACAGTAAAACTGGTCTCTAGGTTCCACTGGTTGAACTGACCACATCCCCACTGACTCTACTGGGAGCCTAGACATCAAGAGCCCTACAGATCCTTCACTTAGTCTAAATCGCCAGTTCAGACCTACATCCTCATCAGTATATTCTAAGGGACAACTTTAGGAATTAAAAATAGGAGAATGAGAAACTGTAAAACATGGAGTAAATCTGGAAATTTGAAGTCAAAATTAAACTTTGAAATGTAACGCCTGGAAACATGTAATTAAGGTGACCAAAATAGCTTCAACACATATCCCCATAACAGAAAAAGGAAATAATCCTTTCTGAGCAGGTATTTTTATCACAGCAGCAACTTAGTGAATGAAGAAATAATCTGATCAAGCTACCATACCATTATAAGAAAAAGTAAAAGTAACTGTATAACAAAGTCCCAAGAAACCAAATCAGTGAAGCAGATTAGATGGATTTAAAAAGTTTGAAAGTACATGCTTCAAACCTGGTCATTCAAACTCTTCTTACTATGATGTTTCTAAAAGAGCTACAGAAAGATCAATTCATATGGTAGTTGGCCAAAAAGAGGGCTGGGAAAGTGTAAAACCCAATGTATTCATTTGCATTTTCCTACTTCTCCCAGGTTTCAGAAATCTGTGCTCTTTGTTATTGTGTTCTTTCCTTAGGCTTTACTGGGTACCACAGAATCATTTAGGTTGCAAAAGACCTTTAAGATCTTTGAGACCAACCAATCTTCCAGTTGGCATTCAACATAATAATGGCTGCAGGATTTCATATCATGCCAGATGCCAGAGGTTGTATTACTCGTAACAGTTTAAATAATTTAAAGTTAATATTTTCCACAGCTTTTCTGAAGCTTGTCTTTCAAAGTTAAATTACAAAAATTTATAAAGCCTTTATGCTAGGATTGTCTGTCTTTAGATATCTAGTGAGTTCCTACACTGCCTTTGACTTTAGGTTTTAGAGACAGGCCCAATTTATGTCAGAGGAAACCCAAAGAATCAATATATAGGACTTTAAGACCTTTCAAATCTAACTCACAGCACTTAGGACAGGCAGCTGTTGTTCAGACCATCTCGCATTCTTCTGTGCCCCATTTTATTACTAATAAAAAATTTTTATAACACTGCTTTTTCCAATATAAAGATTGATGGTTTTTTTCCTCCAAAATTCCAACATACACACATTACAACTGTTTTATAACCCAATAAAGAAATCTGTATCAGTTAATAAAGACAAATGATCACTGAAGATGCAGCATAAAACAAGCCAGGAAGATTTTTTTTTTTTGAGAAGCAATTTGAAAACAACCAAAAAAATAATGTGCTGAGGCTGTTTACGCCAAACTTCTCTCTCAAAAAAAGGAAATAAATATATAGTAGTTTCAGGCTTATGCTCTTCTTCATTCTAGCCCTATTGCTATTTCCTAAACAAAAATAGGTTAACAATGTAAAATTGACTGCATATTCTTATGTACCTGCTCACAGTCATGTAAATAAATTAGGGCACACAATATACCAGCAAAAGAAATGCAAGATATAATACTTACTGACATATAACTATCCAGTACTCGCATATGAGTATCAATTAGAGATCTCCTTCCTGTCCTCTAATGTACCTTCTTATCAGCACTCCCAATATATACCCAAATATATGTCAGAGTATAAATCTATAAAAATACTGATACTTCTTCAGATCTACGCCACAGATCAGTCATGGCCTTTAAAGCTCTATACCAGATTACTCCAGGACATCTACGCAGGAAAGGAAATTTGCATCCAATTATAAATGGCACACATATTTCCTGTACTTTATAATGAAATATTCATATTTGTGCTAAGGTTATGAGCTAGTGTCTTGGAAACAAGTTCCTCTGTGAAGAGCCAGTTGAAAATCCCCAGAATGGTTGTTTATCAGACTGACAACTCGTCAAGATTGAAATGCCTGAGAGAGATTATCTGATTTTTATGAAACAAGGCAGCATTACAGCAGGAAGGCTTTACAACGTGCCTAGTTCTCTCCCTGCTTACCAGCTGGGCTCCTAGGCAACCCAACAAGAAGACAAGTGTCTAGACTTCAGACACTTCAGCCCATGTAGCAGAATAACAACAATGAGGAATGTGAGGCTGCAGAAGATCACAGAATTGTTAATGTTGGAAGGAACCTCTGGAGATCATGTAGTCCACCCCCCTTGCCAAGGCAGTGCCTAGAGCAGATTATACAGGAATGTGTTCAGGTGGGGTTTGAATCCAGAGATACCCAGCTTCTTTGCAGCTCAGTGTCATGAAGTCTACAGATGAGAAGTATCAGTAGCCTGGCCTCTCAGATTATTTGGAACTGTCAGGAACGGGATTTCTGGGTTCCTACTTCACTGTCAGAGCACATACACTGACAAGCAGATGGACCATTAGAACACTAGATATCTCCAAGCCTGCAATTCCTCACTCCAATTCTGCTAACACAGTCAAGGCTTCCATGCTCTTACATCCTCTTCACCTGACTAAATGGGAACGTGCCAGGAAAGCCTGACAGCACTAACATTAAGGTCCCTTGCTAGCAATTTCTTGCCAGTCTGAGCACCAGCAGCTTTCAGAATGCTCTGCCCTGGAGCAGCCTGCCCGGTGAACTGTTCCTGAGGTTACAGGTGCATCACAAAGCTCACAATACCTTCTTCTTTCACAGAGAACTGAAAAGTATAGAGATGAATTAATTGGCTAGCTGTGCACACTATTTTGAAACCAAAATTACTGTTTTCTTTCTTCTTCCTAACAGTGTAGTTTATTGCCTCTCCTGCAGACTCTAAAGAGACTGAATAAAAATACTGACGTGCTAAAGTGACTCTCCAGATGCCAAGGAAAGGTTCACAATTGCTTCTCCCCCTGCTTTTTCTCCACTGCTTAGAATACTCCATAGTTACAGTTGGTTTGTCAGTATATTTTGTGCTTTAGATTTATAAAATGACCTTGCAAGTAATGACTTTCTTACAACTCTCTCAGTTTGAGCTGCAAGTTGTATCTTACCATTCTTTGTTGAGTGATTTCGCAGTAAAAGACCTTTTTCCAGTGCCCTTGCTCTGCAAGTGGCATTTCTCTTTTTGTCAGACTATTTTGTCTTTTTTCAAGCCGAACCTCAATTTCTAAATTGCTCATTTGAACATATTTCCTCAATTTCCACTTTTGCCACATTTTAAAGAGCTTTCAACTTTGCCTTCCATATCCTATTATCCAATTATAAAACTATACCAACATGTTCCTATTATCCAGTTACAGAAATACAAACTGAGCTTGACTGTATATTATGGACTTTTCCAGAATGTAACACCTGATTTCATAATATTCTACTACATGGGCAGCATGAACACTCAGAGTATAAAATCATCCACAAATACAGACATTTCTTGTGGACAGACTCTTTCCACCTGTTTTGCTTTCATCACTTTTACTGAGCACATGCTGCGCAATGCATGTGAAATAGTAGTTATATGTGATCCACTCACAACAGGCAAGTGGACTTGTATGATCCTAATGGGTCCCTTCCAACTTGGGATATTCTATGCAAGACAGTTTGCCCATGCCTTGGCCTTCACCACCACTCTGGTAGAATCTGTGGCTTGCTGAACTAACTGCTGCTCTGCCTGATGCAAATATTCATATTCCTGAAAAAGGTTTTCCTCACAGAACCGCACGAAGAATAAAAACCATTTCAGTTTTACTCTTTGCTCTCAAGACTGGTTACGCACACAATCCTCTATCTCCTTTAGCACGTGGTAGAGGTGCTTTCCAGCTCCTTACAGAAAAACAACAGACTGGAATCAAGTTTTCCTTGCTTCTGTGATTGTATTCTTTTACCTATAGCCAGAGAATGCCTCTCCCTCCAGCCCAAACTGAAAGATCTAAGTTACAGTTACTTTCAAGTATGATTAACCCTTTCTCATCTTCAAATCAGGCTCTTGCTCTATCTAGCCTACTGAAACTATTCTTCAGTGACTCCTTCCCAGGTAAGAGTTCTAGACCAGTACTGAATCCTTGTCCTTCTCTATATGCCAGCCACATAAAAATGCATTAACTCTTCAAACTTTCCTTAAACCCTCTTTTCCAAAGATTCACATACCTCAAATAAGCCACACAGTTTATATATACTCACAGTAACTATTTTCAGCTTCTTGATGTTTGCTACTTCTGCTTTAGATCTGAAGAAGATCCCAATGGCTCATCCATTTTTCCTACCTATCATTGTCCTAAACAGGAAACTACTCTCTACAAACCTTGCTTTGCTCAAGTCCTTAGATCATCATGGCTACATCACTACTACTAGAAGCTCCTTGACAATAGACTGTCCTGGAATGCTGACACCACATGAAAAGTATCATATTCGCAGTTTATTTGCATATAGGTATCAATTATCTCTTGTCCTTGATGATCTTTTTCTTTCCTGAATTTACATAGCCCCCAGCACAACAGCTTCCTGATTTCTGCCTGGAAATGATTAACACAGATAATAAATAACAGAAACAACTGTCTTATTTCTAACGTAATGGCAGTCTCTGTAAAATGCTTGTTTCTAAAAGTATTCTTCCAAAGAGACCCTACACATAGATAGACTCTGAGCTTCTAGGCAGATGGGGTACAAACCTTGTTCGAACTGGGTTAAAATTATCCTTGTGTAACTAAAACCTGCAGATCATATAAAGTATAACACCATCACTTTGGAAGATTTAACAAAGTAATTCCATAAGAATTCTTCCAACTTTTGTTAAACAGTAAAGTCTTAGAAATACTAGCAGAAATGTGTGTAAGTGTGAATAGGTTACTATACGAATGACGCATTGTTCCTTCAGAAATGCAGAGCTTGATTCAAAGAGAAAGTGTAAATGTTAACAGTGCCACAGCATATGCATTACACTCACAGATGTTACAGTTCATGAAAGTCACTTTTTAGATCTCTGTTTTAAATTGATGGGAAGAGTTTTTCCTCTTTCACATTAAAGATGCTTACTACATAGACCTGATGTATTCCTTCCTATCCCTTCAAATTTTAAATTGAATCACAAGCTTTGATTCATAGGAGAAACATGCCAGCAAATGGAAGATTATTACCAAGCAATATAACCTTATATTATCTACTTCATAATTTCAAGACTATGTCAAGGTCATTTTACAGTTCTAGAACATAAACTGTCCATAAGAATTTTAATTACATTTTGTAAGAGCCGGCAAAAGTATTCTCAAATACGCTTTATCTTTTTATATACCCAAAATTTTCTGACCTTAATAGCAGAAACACATTACTGTATTTATTATTGGAATTCTGGGTTATCAGAATGACCAGTGACTCAGTTACTTTGACATTAGAAACAAAAAATGAGAATGATAATTTAAAAAACACTGGTTCTGTGATACAGTAGCAGCACGAAGAATACTGATGTCCAGTTTGCAGATAAATCAGATTGTCGATGAGTTAACTCAAGTAAAATAACTAATACACTTATCATATGGATCCTAAGGCATCATATGGATCCTAAAGCACTAAATACAATAAAATCATCTTCAGTTACTACATTAACTGAGGTTTTCAGGACTGAGCACAACCTTATACTTTTGCTAAATTTACAAAGAATTCTTGCTAATTAGCTATCGTGTAAAACTGCTATGTAAGAGTACTAAATGTTGGTGTCTTTATCTCAGTAATGTGTATTTGTACAATGAGCTTAGGAACATCAACCACATGAGGGTGACTAATTCAACGATGAACAACAGAGCCCTTGTGCGTCCAGCACAGCTGGCACTGCCTGTATTATTTTAATGAAACTCTGCAGTAAATCAGTTTGAGAAGGAACCTGAGAAAATTCTTGTGGACAGGTACCATTTCCCTAGGATATAAGGGTTAATGTAAGATGAACACAAAAGTTACCATTTTCATACAGTAACTGAGGTAAAAAATACTGATTAAGCAGAAAAAGTTCACCGTATGTTTTCTACAGCTGACCAAGTTTCAAGAAGTGCAGTGAGACAGACATGAATGAAAGGAGACAAAAAGACGAAGAATACTTAGCAACAGGACAATGATAATTTTCCAGAAATGGGTGAATGCCCCTGAGAAAGGTCAAGCGGGACAGTCACACCCTTGATTCTTTGCAGATTGGGAAAAGGTGGTAGGGTAGCTAGTGCACATGCCCTGATCAGGACCTCCTTTCAGAACAGGCAAGCCCCTGGTAAAAGCAGGAACATGTTCATAGAGTTCTGGGTAGTCAGAATAATACGAATGGCTACATCATCTTTTCACTTCTCAGATGACAAATTTGCAGATGGTGTTTTTTATTCCTGAATTTACCTTTGAGCTTCTCTGTGGCCTTGATGAGTAACAGATTACAACTGCTGAAAAGACTAAGATCAAAGTGGTTGTCACACTGCAAATATCTGAACAATCTTACATGGGCTGACTATGAAAACGAAGTTTGATGTAATGATGGCACACAGATGAGTGTTCACCTCGCCTTTCCTCAGCAAGACACCCACCCACTTCCACCTATGAGGAGGCAAAGTGAGTTTCAGCGTTCAGGTGTCCTGCTGGATTTGCATTATTTCCATGATGTCCTTGTGACACATAACTTTTTTCCCCCTGATTTATAGATTATCTTTTGTCTGTTGATCAGCTATGATATTGTACATCTCTACTCCAAATGAAAATATTTTACTTGACATTTGCAGCATATCTTACTGATTTGCTTTCTGCAAACACATACAGGTTACTTGTAACTTCGTTTGCTCAGCACAGCTCTTTCACAATGCAGTATTCAAGCCCTAGGCTCTTTTTTGAATTAGGACTGTGATTGTGTTCTTTATTTGCTAGTCTGCTCTATCTTCATTGTTATTCTAGAAGCAGGAATTAATCTGTGCAGAGGAACATGGATCTGAGGGAACAACAAAAAAACAAGACTGTCGTAGCTCTAAGGCTTCCATTATGGACACCCACACTTACTGTAACCCAAAAGATTTGCAAATATAAAAACCATTTCTATGATACTGCACAGTATCAATGAAACTTCTGCCAGCAAAATAAGTTTTATAGATGTTTTTATAACTTATAGGTACACTTTGGCAAAGACAAATATAAGTTATATTTAGGAAACTCCCTAAATATATATACTGTGAGATGGCCAAGCTGCAAACAGATTTAGACTCTAGAGTATATCTCACCTCAGAGAAGCACTGCATCACCATTTGATAAAGGAGACTATGAGCTGCGTTTGTGCAGCCACACATATTTAAAAAGAGGCTACAGTGGCTACAGGGATACGGCATTATGTGTGGATCTTCTGAAGTCCTGCTGTCTTGCTTTTCCAAAACTTTGTGAGACCTCTTTAAGGCTTGCAAGATACAATGCTGAGCAGTATGAGATACCAACAGTTATACTGAAGCAACCTAAACCATGGATTAAACACTAAGAGACCACTGCTCTTACCTTACTTTATTTTACTTTGATCAGATAGCTTATTTGTAACTAACCCTACGGTAACATTTGTTACTCAACATAGCACTATCTGTGCAGCTCCTTTAATGCCATTATTCTGCAGAGTAACATAAAAGATATGCAAGACTGGCATTATGCGGAGTAGTCTCTTATTTCCAAATCCTCAGGTTTGAGAACCTCTGACTCAACTCCGTAACTGCCATGGGGAACACCTCCAAGGCCAGAGGGGAGATAGAGGTGAGCCTCACAAGGTTTTCCTTTGGTTTGCACTCCGTCTCCTCTTCCTCAAGACCATGAGTGTTATGCTGAAGTTATAACCCAACTGGAATGGTGAAAACATCATCTACTTTTCCATGACAAAAGTTTTTTTTCATTTCATTCCATTTACTGACCATGTGCACAGAAAGCTGGAATACTCCTATCCTGAACAGCTACTTTTCCAAGTCAAATATAACATTTCATTATATGTCAACTGCTCCAGAAATAATTTAAATAAAAGAACAAATTAACATATATTCTCTATGTGTAGCTACCAGAGCTTGGCAGAAAGGCACGCTGAAACTGAGCTCCTCTGAAGACATCACTGGAGACAAAATGTTTAACATGTTTTTTGACCTTGATCCTTGCCAAAGGCAGACAGTATTTACTGCACTTACTTCTGCCTTGGCTGAAGACACCTGGAATTTCAAGGCTTCCTGCTCTGGAGTCAGTGGCTGATATCACGTCTCATAATGAACACTAATATCCATGCTGAAGGAATATTCTTCCTTTGACTCTAGCAGGGTCAGGGCTTGGTGATGTTTTGAAGCATGAAAATTGATATCCCAAATATAGTTTTAGATACACAAGTGTGAAAATACTTATTAACCATATCAATCCCTATGGTTTTTAATCCTTTCAAATAGCGGGTGCTGTAGTCTCATTCTGCGACTTGTGGGCAACACCATCCATTTATTAGTTTCAACTCTCCTGGACTTTGTGTCTCTTAACTAAGGTACAGCATAAAATTAAAACAGAAGCACCTAAAGACTTCTCATTTGTTGCTCACCATTTCACATCCCCCCTCCATGTTCACTTTCAACTTTCAATAGGAGAGCTCTATATCAAAATACTCCCAAATGAAAACATTTCAGTTCTTTTGCTGCTCTTTTCTAGACCACTTGAAATTTTATCATAGCTGGTTTTGCTCACTTCATGTCTGAAACAGAAATAATGACAGATTAAAAGTATTCCAATAACTCATGAAATAACATGTATCTTTGCTAGAGCTACCTGCTGTAACTGTTCATGCTTTTGTACAGAAGTGCACACTAAACAAGCTGCAGCAAGCCTAAATTTCCTTCATTAAACAGCTGTGGTTAACTGGAAAATGAAAACTGTGTCAAATAATTTTTCATTACTTTTTAAGCTGGACTACCCATATTTCTTCTACACAGATTTTATACTGTTTCAGGTTCTACAGTAATCTAGATTTATCAGATAACTAATGAGTTCTGGTGCATCTGCTCTCTCCAGACATCCTTCCCAAACAGTTAACTGAAGTCCTAGGCAAATCGTTTTGACATCCTGCTACTAATGTTAACATATTCTGAGAGGAGAGCATTTGGAAGCTCTTTCCCCCTTTGCAGCTTTTAAGCAGATTACTTGTTGTTTGAAAAAGCTGTATAGGCATATCTAAAAAATCGCAAAATATAGTTGACACTGCAGTGGAAAACAAGTAAAATATAGGGGTTTGCATGTAGGAAACCTCATATCTGCTAATATCTAATGTTGCAGTTATTAGCACCTATTTACACTCTTTTGAAGGCCTCCTGCCCCCTCTCCAGGCATCTATAAACCTTCAGACCCTCAGAATCTTTCACCTAAAACTATGCTGGCGTATGAAAAGCCATGAGCCATATTTTTAGCCAGTATCACTCAGAAACTGTAAGTGTACCTCTCATTTCTTGATATGTATCTGAATTGCAAACACACGTAAAACAGATTTTGAACATAAGCGAGAATTTCTTCAGACATTTAACTAACCTTCTCTCAATATGGAATTTTCTAGTCTGCCAGCTAGATGAACGTAAGAGCACTCATATGTGAATAAAACCCCACAAAGTACAGGGAATACACACTCCAAATACTCCAGAAGTAATGCTATTTAAAACTATGACTGCGTATGAAAGTGCATCTTGTGCCTACTATAGAAAAAATGTCAAGAAATCACATTTATTTTAATTGTTACTTGGTCTGTAATTATCTGAAGATTATTTTTTTCCACTCAGGAAAACAAAAGGCAAAGAACACATCTTCTTGAAGAGTTTACAGCTGCTACACATGAAAAATGCTACAAGTAGATGAATAACAGAAAGCATTTTTACAAATTAGTTATCAAATATTTCTGACTTTGTGTCCACTATAGCTTTCAGCAGGTGTGATAGAGGGGATCTCATGCATGGAGTTTGCTGCTTAACCACCTTATTTAGACCAAGAAACTCCAAAGAATTATTCAGAGTATTTAAGCAAAAGGCCTAATTTTCTGTAGGGAGGGAAGGTAGGATCTTAACTTTAGGTATCCTTGTACCAGACTGTTTGAATAACTGCCTATGACACTAGCTTGTAAAACTGAATTAACCGGAAACAATCTTCAAGCAGACTGCATGAATGATCACGAAATCTCACCTGTATTTTGTGCAGGTAGAGTTTTGATGTGAAGGATCTGATGGATTAAGTGTGATCCTTGGCGAGACCTGAGCTGATAGCAAAAATCCCGAAGCTAGGACAATGAGTGCTACAGCAGTACCTAAAAATACAGATAAAAAACAATGTGATACTTTTCTCCAGAGCACACAAAATAACTCTCTGTTGAACTGACCTATGCTTGTGAAAGCAAGGCACTCCATTACCATGCATACAGCATTCACTAAGGAGTTATGATGAGAACCTAACAAAAATACCCTTTGCTACATTCACATCTTGAATTGGGCTACATGTTAAAGTCAAGTGCATCAGATTTAATATCCAGATATTAAATTAATAAACTGAGACTTTTTTTTTTCTTTAAATGTGGAACTGAAGACTGCATGGATCAAGGGATTTATTCTTCTCGGTGTTGAAAATAATCCTGCAAAGGTAAAATGGCGTCTTTGAAATCACTACACTTCCCCTTCCCACACCCAGACTGGCAGGCTTTCCTATAAACTAGAAAATAGCATCAGCCTTTTCAGTGACTCTGCTTCCTTTTGTGAAAAAGGAGAAATTTGACTTCTCATAAAAATACCACCAAAAAGCCCAAGATCTTGTTTCAAAGCGCACACATAACACCTGCTAGAAAAAAGCCCCCTTCCATGTATTTGCTCCTGTCCCCCCCAACAAAATCCTTGTGCACAAGCTGGGAGAAATGACAAGAGGGAAGATGGCAAAAAAGGTTCATACTTTGTGCAGCAGGCCATCCCTAGAATATAACTCACGGTTTTCCTGCCTTAGCTGTCACACTATATTACTTTAATGAAAATTTATGTACTTCACTACTGCAACTATCTCAAACTAACTTAGAAAACCTTCACAGCTTTTCACTTGATGACGCATTGAGTGCTATCGTATAAAATACCCTGCATACCTGTTTGTATACTCCCTATCTATGTGGCATGTCACATATACCATGTACAGACTGACCTAAAATACAGAAATAGCAATAACATTATTTGTGAGTTAGTTACCAATGCTCTAATTAACGTTATCCTTACCATACAAAACCCAACGCACAAAGCACTGAAGCGCATCCCAGGCAGCACACATTTAGAAGTGTGCAGTGTCCTAGCTAAATGGTTGAGGGTAAATTAAGGATACTGCATTTGGTGGGTGAAGGGCAGAGGGGATGTTTTGATTGACAGTTCCAGGAGTGGGTTTGATGGTGTTTTTAATGAGAAAAGCAAGATTTTTCTAGGTGGCAAACCCACCAAGTACACGAAAAGCTTTTTCTGAGATAGAAATAATATCTTAAGTACCAAGAACTCTGTAATAAAATTATTCATGAATGTGTCTGTGCAGCAGTCATGGCTAACAGGCATACATATGAACTACAGGTGACTGGACTACACATTTGCCTGAACCGAGGCCACTAAGACTTTAAACTCAATCACGAACTATATGCGGAGAATGCACCTAAAGACCATAAAAAGGGATTTCAGCTTATTCTAGACTTAGCTTTGTACTGCTATGGCTACTCGATACGCTAATAATCCCTGTTTTCTAGGCAGGCTGGATACTGCACCAGATTTACTGGACTTTCAAAATGCCGTAAACCAGACAGCAAATATCCTTAGAAAGGGCCTATAATCTTATTTATATTCATTCCATATATGCTTTGTCTGTCTTTTAAATTAACCAAATACACTAACACTCACTTCCAGCACCTCTGCAAATGTCTTATTTCTTTGGAAAAGCCAGCGTATTTTAACTTGGCAAATGAAGTTTATTATATCTTTTCATTCTGTGGCAAGTTTGTCTATGATGAACAAAACCATGCAATTATAGAACATCATTAGCTGAGATGAAAAAACAAACAAACAAGAAATATGGAAATATCCTGAAGATGTTTTAGATCTTCTTTGTTACAAAAAGAAGAGATACATTTTGTTTAAGTACCATCATGCTTTCAAATTGACAATTTCTCAAGTGGAAAAAGGAAAACACAAATAAAATGGATACTGCACTTGTCAAAATCCCTGCATGTTTCCCAATTAACAGCTTAGAAGAAAGAAATTAACTGAAGAGCAGAAGAAAGATAATGAAACATTGCCAAGATATAAAATGGATGGCAAACTAAGAGGAAACAGTAACTGTGGTAAAGAGAACTAAAAAGATGTGGGGCTTTTTGGTTTGTGTTTGTGTGTGGGGTTTTATGCTTCTGCACTGACCTGAAAGGCTCAATTTTTCAAAAGATGCTAATGATAAGGGTACATTAAATTAAATTTAAAATAGCTCTTTCCCGAATGTTATCAGAAAGCAGGAGAAGCTGCAGGAGTTCACAAATTAAATCACAATATGTTGGCTTTTAATAAAAATCTTAATGTTACTATCTCTCTACTGATTATTCTTGTAGGTTATCATCTAATAAACATCACATTTATTAATGTTTACAAAAAACCCAACCCAAATTGTTGCAGCAGCAGGCAAAGGTAGTAATTTTGACTTATT
Source organism: Psittacus erithacus (assembly GCA_009867235.2). Lineage (NCBI taxonomy): Eukaryota > Metazoa > Chordata > Aves > Psittaciformes > Psittacidae > Psittacus > Psittacus erithacus. Next base: position 16,899 of record WYDI02019012.1, on the reverse strand, counting down.
TTTATGTAACAGGAGACTGGGGCATACATGGCTTCTCCAAAGACCAAAGAAGCAGCCAGTAATAATTCTGCATGAAAGTCCATGTGCTTAGAAACATAAAGCAAAGTAGAACAGTCAAATATAAGCTTACCCCATGAGAAAACTCATCATGCAAAACAAATCCGTCAGCAGACTTAGTAATCACTTCATTAAACAGCCCTCTTGCTAAGGAAAACACATCATATCCACTACTACGTAAATCAAAGTATCATACACTGCATTAGAAACTTCTAAATAGTACGGACAGATGAAATATGATTTCATTACTGTCATTGTTTGTCTATTCCTTCAGGAGGGACCTGTGAAAAAGACCACAGCAAGCAATTCCGCAAGGCTCAAGTGACACTGCTGACAGCCAGAGACTGACCACAGAAGACACATGATTTTTACCTATCACTTTGTGTTCAAACATCACAAACAAATAACCCTTAATTGTATTATATCCTTTTGTTAATTCTGTGCCCTATTTCTATATTCTCTTCTATTCTATGACTAATATGCTTTGTAAGAGACATACCTACTTTTCAAATGTATGACTTTTGAGTATGTTAACTAGAGCCAAAAAGCTAAGAGTTCTGTCACTGTGTAAGTCCACACAGGAATCACACCTATACAGCTGGGTCCCGATGAGCAATAAACTCCTGAGGGGCTGGCCAGAGTTCTGAGGCTATTTGGGCCACATATACACACACACATACATATATATACATACATGCATACATACATATATATATAAATACTCCATCTCAATAGGTTATAAAGGAGAGGTAGTACTAGAAGTACCACTGCAGTGCCAGGAGAGATCCATTTTGCAGAAAGACAAGCAAGCAGATAAGTACCATAGGGGAAATAAGGCACTGAGCATAAGGAATGGTACAGAACTGGGTCTTTCCTCTCTGAAAAACTTGGCACTGCCTGGGGGCACAGAAGAACTTAAAGGACAGATGATGTATTTTAACTGATCTGGAAGTAGACTGTGATAAAAGTAGTGATTTGAGATTTTGTTTCTAATTTTCAAAACATGATAAATATGCTTTCCCAATCTCCTCTGTCATGGGCCCATTTCTGAACTTGGATCATGAAAACCACTTTACGTTTCTTGACTCCAAATCAAGATGGTAACAAACAAATACACATTTATTATAATTTGGAGCACCAAGCTGCACGTTTTGATTTACAGGCTTACAGATTTGGGTAACTGTGTATCAAACCAGACACTGCATTGCGCTGTCTCTGTTCTGCCTATATAAATGCATTCAAATACCACGAGTGTTGATTAACTCTCATCCCTTGGGAACTGCAGATGGCCAGCGACTTGGCAGGTGGTCCCCCACTCTGCTGTGTTGCATTAACTGGAAGTTTGGATCCTTGACAGCGACAACAGAACAAAATATGGAGACATTAAACCTTTTCAGCTAAACACTTGTGAGCACTATTTCAAGAGGAGCAGGAACTGATCTTGGAAATGTCTGAACCTTTCAGCCAGAGGCAGGTATCAGTCACAGATCACTTCTGGCAGAATAAGAACGTAATGCAGGAGCAAATAAGGACTTACTGGTAAATGGCAGAACGCAGCTGAGCGTGGGCAAGGCTGCTTGCTCTGCCTTTTCCTGCTTCCAAGAGATTGCTGCTTGATGAGTTTTCAGTGTTTGAATATTTGGACAAAATCTACAATTCTAGAATTCTCTCTTTTGGTATGAGATGAGTTAAAACCACATTAGTGTAAGTAAGGTATTTACTGCACTGTGTTTGAGACAGCTCTTCAAATAACTGCTTTTTTTTTTTTTTAAAAGGGCCCCAATGGCTATGTGCAATGTGCTTTCTCCAGTAATTCTTGATAAAATGTTCTGAATTCCAGTTAATGAGCCAGAAATTACATATCACATATAGGCACATGAGATTTAAAAACTAACCACCTGTGAGTCCTTATACTATAACAAAAAAGCATTAACAAGCTAAAGAAAAACTTTGTCACACATGGCTTGAGGGAGAAAACTGCACCTGAAAAAAACACATGCTAATCCTCTTTTTCAAGTTAGCCTTTAGCTGTGGTACTATACTAGAGATCTTGAAAAAGCCGTATGATTTCAGGGAGAAGATGGGGTCAACACTGTTAGTTTAAAGAGGAATACTTTGAAAAAAAACTTTTAAATTTATTTGGGATTTATTTATTTAGTATTTATTTGGGATTACTTTATTTTAATTTTATTAATGATAAAATACCATACACTAATTAAGCACTCACCTGTTAAGCTACCAAGTGTAAGTTTCCGGCGACCCATTCTTTCAACGAGCAAGACTCCCACAAGAGTAAAAATGAAGTTTATAAACGCTGTCAGTGCAGCCAGCCAGATTGCAAGCCTATCGTCTTCAACTCCTGACATCTGCAAAATGGTAGCACTGTAGTACCTGCAAACAGAGGGAGAGACAAATACCAACACCGCTGATTTCCATTTGGCTCATGTTATAGTTCCTGATTTTAAATCAAAAAAGATTGTAACAAATATGAAGTGTGACTTCCTGTATAACGCAGCCACAGGCTGACACCCAATTACCCTGGGAAATCAGGTATAACCTAGGCATAACTTGTGCTTGAATAAAGCTTTGACAGGAGGACAGCAGATGAATTGCCATTCTTTTGGCTTGTTAAGATTTTCAGTGGTCAATCACACCCTGCTAGAAATCGGGTTTGTGTTTTATTTTACATTAATCCAGCTTTCAAATCCAGCTGTTGCTTTGTGCTCTTTCTTCTGCCAAAATGTAGGCTTTTAGCACTCTTGTGCACTGTCTAGGGAAAGACAGCTTGAAAATCAAATATGTTTTCACCTCTGTTGAAGGTCAGGCAGAGCTAATCTATGGCATCCAACATACTGCAAGCGACACTTGCAACCTCCTGGTTTTAGGTTTTGCAATTTTACTTCACTGCCACTGATGTACCTCTTGTACTACTTTTGTCTTAACCAGAACACGATTGCTTTGAAACGGCTTAGCGCGATGCTGCAGGGATATGAATCTGCTCCCAACAGAAGCATTTGTCAGAATTTTCTACCACTCTGAAAGGAATCAATCATTTCACGCAAAGAGTAACTCATAAACAAATCAACTGAGCAAAATGAAAAGGGAAGAAAAAGGAAGCCTTCTGCCATTTTTCAGAGAGCTCAAATGAACACAGATATTGTGCCTGTGTTCTGAGGGAGAGCTAAATAAACCTCCAACAAAACACTTGAGTAGTTCTGTTCATGCTGTAGAAGCCCTTTTCATCTTGTTTTATTAATTTGCGCTGACTGAAATACTGATATTCAAGCCCACAAATACCCAGCAGCCTACAGGCTATCACATTAAAAATGTCAAAGCTCACTTTTCCCCTTCTTTTTTTTCCTGTTCAAAAGGCAGCTTGCTTTAAATGTCCCTTTGTTGTCTTAATGTCCAGATGTAGTTATCCTCAGAAATCTTGGTGGTTCACATTTTTCTATTCTAAGCGTAAATCACTTTGTATTTCAAATCAATAATCCACGATGGACAATATGCTCAAATGACTACTCGCAAAAGTGCTTGAATCATTTTAGATGATGCCAGACATAAATGATTGTGCCTATGGCTGGATATTACTACCTTGCCCACTGGCAAAGACAAGGTATTTGGATCCTCTCAGCTCCCTTCCTCTGCTCCTCTTCCCCATTAGTACAGCCATTTGAGGCCATGCCTACACAACTTGTGGTGTGGTAGAAGAGGACTTCCAGAGGAGAACTGTTGGTATTGAGAACTGAGTATCTACATACACATGGGTTTTGAACCTGGCTCTATGGTCTGCCTGCCCAGTAGTAACTGCAATGCCTTGTCCAGGCTCAGTCCATCTGAAAGAGCTGCATGCTGAGATCCCAGCAAGGGTGCAAATCTTGGAGAGAAAAGATTCATAAAGGACAGACATCATCTGAATTAAAACACTAATGTTAATGCATTCTTACTTCTTAAGGCTCTCTCAATTAAATTGCTAACTGCTTGTCAAAATTGTACCACTGTTCAGAATCAACCAGTCCCTGATCTCTCAATACTCCTTTCTTTTTCTTCTTAAGAGTAGGAAAATAAAAATCAATTTCAAGTCTTGGCCTACTGACATCTACTATGAAATTCCTATTTACTTCCACCAGACAAGGTTTCAGGAGGCCACGTTTAACTGCACGCTCCTAAATCTTTCCAAGATCCCATTCTACTGGTAAGTCAAGAAATCATTAGTTGTCAGCAGCAACATGTAGTGTATGGATTCTATATGGTTAAAAACCAGCAAAGAAAAAAGAATAAAAGCACATTGATGCTTCCAGCCTCATATACACAAACAGACACCTTCTGCCCCCAACATTCCTTATGGTTGCTTATTGCACTCACTGGTTATATATTCTCAACTAGAAGCTTGCTGCTTATCCATAAATAAACAACATATTTAATTTCTATGGAAAACAAGCCAGGGAAATCTAGATTCTGCAAATCCAAATGCCAAGCTACCAAAGCTTGGGTACTGGGCAATGATGCTGATGTTTATTATGGCCTGGCAATCTAATTTCCAAAAGTTAAAAGAACACTTGCATAGATTATGATAACTACTAAATGCATTTGCATACGTTTATTTATTTTACTATGCCCATTTTTTTATACCAACCTGTGTAGCCCTAACTGCCTAATAATGTAACAAGATGACAGGTCTTTAATTTCTGCCTGGCAAGGAAAAAAACTATGTGGCAGGAAAAGGTCAGGTTGTGATATTATACAACCACAGCGAATACCGCAGCTCCTGAAGGGACTGCAATTTCAGTGACAAAGTTGTGCAGCCCTGGCTTATTTTCTAAAATGTAAGGAAAATGACAACAGGCACATGTGTAATCTTGGAATTTTTAAGCAAGTACAGTAACTTAGAAAGCAAATAAATACAGACAATTACAAAGCCACACAAAGTAACTGAGTTGGATAGATACAAAAAGATTTTAATATTGATCATTTCTGAGGATGTCAAAACTATGAAGTCGTTCTGTTGAGACTTGATCTGCATTGAAACATAAAAAAGAAAAGAAAACCTGAAACATTTCCACATTCAAGAATCCTTAGACCAGTCCTCTGACCATGTAACTGAAAATGCACAGTACTGCAGGAAATGAAGCAACCCCAAATACTTTCCTCTTTCTTCTCCTTTAAAAAGACAGAGTTTTGAAAGCAACGACATCCAATGCTTAAAGAAAAGGGTAATTCCCCCCTTCAAGGAGATCTTAAAGGCAATTCCAGATGCATCAGGGTTCCCAGGTTGGCTCACTCAGCAGAGAGAAGCAGCCCACCCTGCCAGGCTTCGCGGCAATCAATCCCAAAAAAATGCCTGCCTGTCACAGATTTGAGTGCCCCCATCTTTCATAAGGGGCTGCTCCAGCCCATTTGTTACACCAGGTTTACTCCAACAAAATTTCCAAAGAGTCCAAGAATATCAGCACTTTCGGACATAATCTGTAATTGTCATAAAATTAATGGATAAATCTCAGTAACTCAAAAGTACCATTCAACATCTTGAAAACATTTACATTTTTGTTTTTAAGAAAACAAAAATAGAGTACTCTGGCACTGTTTTGCAAGGGTTTGTTAACATTTTCTAGCACAATGCTTTGGAAATCACTGTCCAACTACTGAAATTATGCAGTTCAAGAACATTAGTGTCTACACGCAACAAAACCCTCTATCTTTTTTTCTCAACTCAACTGAAATAGCACAAAATGAAATGGCAAGTAATGTAATAGCCAGTAAGAAAATTATTAAAACCTGAAGAAAATCCAAAGTGGTGGCAATTTTAACAGATTTACATGCTCATTTTCTGATACTGTGCATGAACAAAGATCCTCACCTTCTCCTCTATCGCTTTATTATATGTTACAATAATTGGACTAATATGGACAAAAGTACCCATAATAAAACAGGCTCCACGTTCACAAAATTGTATTTCATTTACACCTTCAACCTGTTTCTCTGCTCTGTTAGGAATTACTAAAGCTTATTCCCATCAAGTCTGATGATTTCCAGCATGGAAACTGAACTAGATGCATCCAGGCTGGGCCAGGCGTGTAGTGTGACCCAGCCAAGGTGCCAGAGGTGCTGCAGCCCTCCTGCCCTGAGCAGCAGAGCTGTCAGACCAAGGGAAACCCAGTCACAGCCTCCTGCTGCCCACAGCCCCGACTCACCTGACTCCTGCAGCAGAGCATTAGACAAAATGCAGTTATTTTAAGAAATATATTACAGCCCATATGCACATGGAATATAGAGTCCTGGTGACATCTATCAAGCCAGGGAGCTGCATTAGGAGGAGACTATGCCAATGCAAACTGGGATGCTGGACAGACATCATCTTGTAAAAAAACCCAAAATATCTGAGAGACTAACACATAGTAATTCAAATTTCACATTGGTTCTAACAGAAGTATCCCACTGAACTTACAAGTCTTCTAATTTGGTTCATGTTTCCCTCCCTTTGCAAACTATCCCACATCCCTGTAAACACAGCTGTAACATTCTCCAAGATAGCTTGTCATTCTGACATATGCTTTGACAATATATACCTTCAAATAACAACAAGGAAAACGGGTTAAACGATCCTTCACATTTCACCTTTGGGTGATAAAAGATCATAGTGGTTTTATATTTTGCAAATCTGAAAAACAACAGCCCAACAAGTGGCATTGCCATGGTGGGGAATAAAGAACCCCTGCAGCAGCTCAGCCTTGGCAGGCTTGGCTTGCTGCTAAGGGGCTGGGGAAAGGTTCCATGCTCTTAGATACAAAGTCCTGAATCACTCCACTTACTTAAAGACCCAATGTAAATTTGTACATAACAAACTTTTCCTGAGAACTGAAAATTAGTTTGTGTAATAGCAGTGTTGTTATTAACTGGTTTTAATCCTACACACGTATGCTGCTTCCTCTTTAGTTTTTCGTTTGTAGCTTGAACACAGTAATCTTGTCATGCCTGGCACTTCTGAAGATTCAGGGATGCTGAAGAAACAAGAACCACAAGCCAGGAAACTCCCACTGGTATTAACACTGCTGGAAAGAGGACAGACACATCAGGTAATTGCAATTTACTGAAAGATGGACTGTACAAGCTTGAGAACACCTTCTACAGCAAAGCAGGCCTGTAGACAGAGCACGCTTGCATCTGCCTGTCCCACCCATTTATACCTACGTTATGAAAGGATTTAATCAAGAAAGCTTAAGCTGACAGGGACTGCCTGCAGAATTACCATGGCTTCACCAATATGTTAAACTGCGGCAACTCATCTGCGCAGATGTACTCACAGAAACAGAATGAGAGAGAGCAAAAGCAGCACATAGGAAATTAGATGCCAAAGTACTGTAAATGAAAAAAAGATAGGAAGAAGTTGATATATCTGGAAGGAGCCAAAGGCAGCAGATGCTCCAGGTATGGAGACTGTCTGACAGGCAGGATGCTATTGCCTTGCTAAGCACCACAGGAAGCCTGGTACTGCGGTGATTTAAACCCAGCCAGTAACTCAGAACCACGCAGCCACTTACTCAGCCCCTGCTTTCTCCCCTGCCCTGGGCAGGACGGGGAGGAGAATAGAAAGACTGTAAACCTAACAGGCTGAAATAAAATCAGTTCAGTAACTAAAGTACAATATAATACTGCTACTAGTAGTAATAACAATAATAATGATGATAAGGGAAATAATGAGGGGACAGAATAAAAAACTGAAAGGGGAAAAAACCCGCATGATAAAACCAAGTGATACAACGGTCCATCACCCGCTGACTAATACCCAGCCTGACCTGAGCAGCGACTGGTCCCTTCTGGGTAACTCCCCCAGTCTATACACTGGGCATGATGTGCTGTGGTATGGAATACCCCTTTGGCCAGTTTGGATCAGGTGTCCTGTCTCTGCTTCCTCCTGGCTTCTTGTGCCCTCCTCACTGGCAGAGCATGAGAGACTGAAAAGCCCTTGATCAGAGTAAGCATTACTTAGCAACAACTAAACCCTAGGTGTGTTATTGCATTGGTCTCAGACTGAAGCCAAAACACAGCACTGCACCAGCTACTAGGAAGAAAAATAACTGTTACAGCTGAAACCAGGACAGCTGGGGAAGGGAAACAGGCACATTGGCAAGGTGCTGCAGAAGCAGCAAAGTAAAAATAACTCTTGGTTAAACTTGTTAGAAGTAAGATTTGCAGAGCAACATGGCAGAATTTGAGGTACAATTGGAGTGTTGGATAATGTGGTTCACTGTCCCAACTTCATGATCTGCACACCACAGTGATAAAGGAGATGTGACAGTTTCCACCACAGAAGCTGCGTTCCGAGCAACCACAGACAGCAGTTTGAAGACCTGGGCAGCTACTAAAACTCTGCTGCTTCCCAGTCTACATCTGTAATCATGTCTGCCTTATCTCTTACCTTGCTTTTTAACCCCTGTGTTTGAGCAGACAGATTGGACCAGATGACTAGAGGTCTGTCGTGGTTTAAGGCCTGCCACGCAGCCCACTCACTGCCCCCCCCCTTTCCTCCCTCGGCTCCCGGCAGGATGGGGAAGAGAATCGAAAGAATACAACTCCCACAGATTAAGAACAGTCCAGTAACTAAGGTATAACACAAACCACTGCTGCTACCACCAGTAATAACAATGATAAAGGAAATAACAAGGGAAGAGAATACAACGGCTCACCACTGACTGATACCCAGCCCCACCCCAGCAGAATCTCCAGCCCTTCCAGGTAACTGCCTGTTACATCCTGGCCATGATGTGCTGTGGTATGGAATACCCCTTTGGCTAGTTTGGGTCAGGTGTCCTGTCTCTGCTTCCTCCTGGCTTCCCCTCCTCCCTGGCAGAGTGTGAGGCTCAGAAAGTCCTTGGTCAGTCTAAACATTCTAAGCAATAGCTAAAACCATTGGTGTTATCACCGCTGTTCCCAGACCAAAAGTCAAAAACACAGCACTGCACCAGCTACTAAGAAGGACTAAAATGACTGCTACTGCTGAACCCAGGACAAGGTCCCTTCCAACCACAACCAGTCTGTGATTCTGTGAAACACAAATTTGATGCCTCCTTTCTGAACTCCCATAATACAAATTATTAATAGTAATATCAATAAGACCACTGATATTATGAAATAGTTGAGCATAGATCTACTTTTCAATGGGAATTGCCTTTGCCAGACAAAACTTTGCTTATGTTGAATCTCCATTAGCTATGGATAATGAAAATGGAAAGTCACAGCAAGGACAAGAACTAACCTTATCTTTGGCATTTGGCATATAATAAAGTTGATTACAAAAGCTGTAAAGAACCATTTCACTGCTGTGATTCAGCATCAGTCCCAGGACTATCACATTGTCAGTTTACAGCCTTCAGATTCCTTAAAAATTAAAAACCTCAGAACATTAACAGTTAAGTTGAAAAAGAGAGCACCGGACAACCTCAACCAGCCTCCGAAACCAATATAGTGACAGACTGGGTAAACCTGTCCAGCCATACCAGTTCTGTCAGGTCTTGTATGATCTCCTCCCAATCTCTGCGCTCCTCTGACCCAACTTGATCGTAAACTTCCTAGTCATCTTTTCATTTAACTTCTGAAAGTTATGCAGACAGCCTCTTGCTTGAAATCACACTTGATTGCTTTCCCCTTTAGCATGTGTACTGCCTTTCTGCAATTTGTATGTTGGAAAAGTACCTCAAGCCCTATAACTTATGCCCTACAGTCTGGCAGCACCCAAACCACCACAATTAGCTTGTCTCAAGGTTCTGCTCTGCACAAGACTGTTTCAGTGCTAGTCCCTCCTGTAGGACACTGCCATTCTCTAACGCAGGATCAGTTATTACATTTCAAAAATATTAGAAGACCCGGTTCCATCTCCTGCACTTAAAAGTCAGAGTATGAACAATGATACTTACACCAAAAAAATATGTACATTTAATATATATGACTTCATGTGCAATTATATACCCATATACACACACACAAACTTTGTGGCTAACACCATTCTGTTAAACACAATACATCTTGTTTCATTTCACATGATGAATGGCTTGAGCAGGGCAACAGGGAACATTTTGTTTTATCTACTGTTGTCTTCCAAAAGATCAAGTATCAGACATTGCTGTTTGCGCACATCAGCAGCATCTCTTGTGTTAGAGATGAGATGTGCCTGCATGACATTGTACAAACATCTTTTATCATCTGTCCACCGGACATCAGTAAGACCCTTCCAGCTCATTAGGTTCTAACGGAGCTGGACTTCAGCTGTTAAACAGGGCTACTGGATACATGTACCTTTATCTTCAGGTTAAGAAAGCAAAATATCTAAGGACTAGATCCTGCAATCTCACTGAAGCCTTCCAATTTACAGCACACTGCTGCTTTACAGGACTACAATGTTAGACCAGCAGTTGAATATTCTTTCCATACTTCTACTTTTGAAGTCCTGAGGAGCTCTCCCAGGAAAAATTTGCTGTATCATCTCAAATCTATACTGGATTTGTCAAAATGAGTGCCTGAGAGGCATCCCAGGGGACTGCCACCCTACACTTACTGCAAATACTGTCAAATCCCCCATTTAACAGTGAAGATATATCGTGTTATAAATGCTTTCAGCACAGAGTGAAATGACACAGTGAATGCCATTTATTACAATCAGCACATTTGCATAATAATGGATTTTAAACCCAAACACTTGTCTGTTTCACAGACAAATCCACACCCCCGATAGGTTCTCTGATTCACTACATTATCCACGTGCAAGCCACATGCAAAGGTTTTAAGGATTACCATTTAATTATGCTAAGAAAACATGGGATTTTTTTTAGCATCCAAAGAACCTAAATTCTCTAGCTATTAATCAAAGTGTGCCAGTGTTTGACAGGGATAAAAAATACCTTTAAAGGCTTAAGGTCACCAAGATACACAAGGGAATTTGCTTTCCTAATTTAATGGGATACTGTCATACAGCTGTTGGATCATTTAAAAATACTGTTGCAGTATCTGCTGTGAGACTGGAGAGAAATTCCTTTAGTTTTCTTTTTTGGTTATTTGCTCTGTTCCAGATAGAGGTGCGTTTTTTTGCACACAGCAAGACTGCTTTTCACCTGTTTATGTGGGTCCTTCATAGGTCTCACCTGAAACTTGTGGGGGAGGGAAAATGATCTCTTCTTCATAACAGAAAAATAGTAAAATACAAGGAGGGGTTTGAATTGCTATTTAAAAGGAAAAATAAAAAATCAGGCAGAAAAAAATACCAAACTCCGACATGAGCCTGCAAGAGACAAAGTCCTCTGCAAAGTCAAGGACAGAACCCTGTAGTAAAACCCATTGAAGAAGTAGGTTGAATATAACTGTAGAGTCAAGATTAAAAAGCAGAGCTGGAAGTTAAATGAAAGCACTGGGAGGAACAAAGTCTTGACCATTCTCCTCCTCTTCCCAAAACAGAGTTGCAGTTTTCAGCAAATAGGTTGGCATCTGTAACACCTATATGCTTAGCACTGCAACAAAAAGCAAAGAAATGTCAACTTTTTTGTCTTCACTCAATATAGAAGTGCCTAACTCTGCCAACAGAATCTTTATGAAAGAAAATCACCACTTTCACCCCTGTTTTAGAAGTGGAGACCATGAAGGCTTTTGGGAAGTGGAGGAAGATGGATGACTATTTGCAGTTATCTATCAGTATTACCTGGTGGTAATTCTGCAGCAGAATAATGAGACTCCAGAGTCACTGCAGATAAGTGCTCCCTGCAAATTAATAAGTATAAAAACAGAGAAAGAAAATTCCCCAGGTGTTTCACAAAATATATCTCATTCAGTTATTCATTTATTCTGACAATTTTGGTTTAATTTATGTTTAATATTCCAGGGTATTCTAATACTGGAAATCATTAATGCCTGCTATAGGCTGTTGAGGAGCCCCAAAACCAAAATCAGTACTCATTGAAATCAACAGACTTGCTAAATGTACGTGGCATTAAGAAAACAATAAAATAATCAAGCTAGCCCCTTTGTTTAAGCCAAGGCCAGCAGCAAACAAAGGGACTTTATGCACTACAGTCATAAAGTCATATAGTAAGAGCCAGGAGCTAGCAAGCTAGGAGTAACAGGATCTTGAAAGGTAATGACAAAAATTGAAACAGGCTTTCTTTTGAACATTGTTCATGGATGCCTTCTGAAGAAAGAGCAAGCTTTTGTGCTAAAGACTTATTTATCTTTTGGGAAAAAGATTTACTACTTCTAATTTTTGCTTATGAATAAGAAAGAGATAACACAATTTAATCTTCACTTTTTCATCCATGGCTTAGATTCTGAATGAAATCCTGCTAAATGTCCCAAACTTCTCTTCCAGGCAGGGGGAAGGAAAATCACATGTTAATGAATGCCCTATAAAGTGTTTCAAAAAAAGCAATTTCAGTGTTCCTTACAGGATCTGATCTTTCAGTCACATCTCATTTAAGAAAAAAAGAGGGTATTTTTCATGCACAGCAAGGCAAAGTGTTCTTCTGTTTGCACAGCTCTTCTTTTCAGAAAATACATCTTCAGAATATTGCACCTCTAGTTCTTCTATTCACCCCAGCGGGGTCAGGTTCCCCACATAAGTTCTGTGGAGCTTTATATAGGACAGCTTTGAGTAACCCTGCTGGTGGAGCTTCCCATGGAAACCATTTCAGATTTTATTAGATAGTACTGAAATAACTGCCTAAAGGTACCATACCATCACTGAGTTTTGTTTCCATTTTTCCCAATTATAAACGTATGAAAAAATACATATGTATTTAGAATAACAATTTCAATATATACAAATGGGAGCTACATAAAAATTTCTGTTTAAAAATAGCCCTTTCCATGACAGAGATATATGACAATCCTGAGAGCAGCAGCCACACCATTCCCCTTAGCAACAAATTCATTAATACACATACATATATCTTCTTCAGAAGGACATAAGCACAGCACAACTGCTCGGGAGAATGCAGCTAGTTCACAGTGATTAGACAGGACAAATAGCTCACGAACGGTCTTTCTTATCTCTAACATTTTCTGGCAGTTCTTCAAAAACCATGGCACTGGATACACTAGAGATGGTACTGTACCCACGCAAAGAGGACGGGTTGTATGTACTTACATGTAGTAGAATACACATTATATACAGGAATTTTACAGCCACAATGCTGCAAAGCCCTAATCCGGCATTTACAGATGTGACCACATTACTGCCCGTTCACTCAGGTGAATTCCTGATTTCTGCTCACTTATCCCCATTTTGGGCGAAGCCCCCATGCTCAGGCCAGCTCCTGCCCCTTTTCTTCCCTCCCAGCAGCTCTGTCAGGCTCCTGCTCTTTACCATCATATCCTACCATTTCACTCCTTGCACAGAGTAGATTGTTTCTGATATTTCCTTATTTCTGAATGTTTCACCTTGCACTCCTGCTTTTCACTTAGCAATTTTTAATGTGTACTTTAAAAAATGACACCATCCCCAACCCAAACAAAAAAACCTAACCCTCTTTCCCCCTTCACTCCTCCAATTCTTGCATTTTCAAGTGCAGAACTTTCCATATAATAAATCACACAAATGATCAAAATAATTTGTCTATGGCACATAAAAAGTAGTTAATATTCCAGTGACACTGTATTAATTCATATGTAAAATATGATTAACATTCCATTCTTTTCAACTGTAATTAGAGGATGCTGCATTAATGTTTATCTTGCACAGCTTAGCATTTTTAGAGCTCAACCCATAAGAATGAATGTAATGAATTCTTTCTAAGAATCCACAAAATTGGTCTAAAATAATGAATAAGTCATTCTGATCACCAAGGAAAATTTAATGAAGATGCAATAAAGCTTTTTGGATACCAAGCTATTTATTTATTTAAGATACTGATTGACCTTTAATATAGATTTCCTAAGAATTTTTAAATCCAAGTATTGCCTATTTTGTAGAAGTCATTTGTTGCTATATCAAGCCTCCTTTCTTAAGCCTGAAATGCATGCTAGTGTCAGTTTTAAAACTGAGGAAGCCCGCAATTGCCCTTCAGCTTCCTTCCTACTTGTCCTAATGTCACAATTACCAAAGCCAAGTGGCCAGCAACAACACTGTTCTTAAGAATAGAGCAACTAAACAGCTCAAAACCACACCAAAGTCCTCTCCCGTCTTACAGGCCTTAGGCTTCTTTTGATGAGGTTTCAAATACTTGGATACAACATCCTGGTGCCCCCCAGAAGAACAAGTGTCAAGCCAGACAACGAGCTGCACTCTGGGAAGGCCAGAAGATGCACAAAGGAAAAAACTAATTTAACCAAAAGTTACGCTACTGAGGTGACTGACTGAAGGGATTCCAGCAATGAAAAAGGAAAACAGAAAGAGATGTAGCTGATAGTAGAATATACTGCTGGGGACATTGGGTTGAATAAAGGATAGCAGGAAAGAGAAAGTCCACAGTTAACAACTCAGCGAGGAAAATCTCATCTGCAAAGGCCCTGGCACACGGTGCAGGATGGCAGCACCCAAGCACACAGTTACACAGCCAGTGCCATGACACAGCAGCCTCTAGCTGTGACAACCCTAACACAGTCGTGGTGGAAGCCTACTTTAAGAATTTTCTTCTCTTTATGAATTAATCTGTTACAGCACCACACCAAAACAAAACAAAAGCCACTCCCCTACTGGCACCAAGCCCACCGTCATTCGGGGAAAACTCCATGATGAGCATAAGAAATAACAGCATGCATATGTGCGCATGAGTACACCATAGCTGCAGTCACTACTGGGCACAACGCCCTCACTAGTAATGACTTTAAGCATATGTCCTATGTAAGGAGAAAAAAACAGTTCTGGAAAATAACTGGCACAAAAGTCTTTCCTGGGCTCAAATGTACAGATGCATCGCTGTTAGCAGCAGTCATCTCAGGACTGTTTAAATACAAACCTGAAAGAGTAATTGTAGCGTGACACCATCTGAGCTCATTATTCATGATGGCAGATGAGATCCCTTTTTGGAGTACTGCTTTTGGCAAAAATATCGTAAGTTGACAACGTCAACTGACCATTCTAAATCTGCATCCAGGAATTTATATTTTTGGATGTCTCTGGCACCAAATAGCAAGAAATGGCAACTGTTCAGTATCTTTCAAATTCATGCCACTCATGCTGCTTTAACAGATTTCTAAATCAAATCTAGCATTTTAATATTCATAAAATCAAATATTACTTTTGCAATACACTTCAGACATACACTGCACATAGACTAGATCTTTCTTTCCCCTTTAAAGCAGACTTTACTTTCCCCTTCCTTAGAAAGCAAAATTAATTGCACAGCAAACTTAAATGAGTGCAGTGTGAATATTAATTTGGCAGTGTCTGCTTCTATTACACAGTTTTTTCTGCTGTCTTTCATCCCATCTGTTCCAGCCCAGAAAGGAAGAAATCGTGGCAGACCCCCAAAATTCCTTACAGCGATATCACCAATGCACACATTTTTTTCTTTCATGTTCAGGATGTGTAAAACCATATACGTAATGTCAACACAGCACAAAAATGACAATCAGAAACCCAAAGGGTCTGATTTCATACGTTTGAATGATTAATTTACCTGAATGTAGCATCTAGCTGCTGCTTTTGACATGCCCTCTTTACTTTCAACAGTAAAAATTGCTCAACAGCCTTCTTTGACTCTCACAAAGTAATCTGCAAGCATCCCAATTATGTGTTTCTGCTTTTCTGCCAATAAACAAAGCATCAGCCTCAAGTTCTGCTGCTCTAACCTGAGATTCTCAAATTAGACCTCTTCCTACCCATATTGTTTCACTCTGTGCCAGGATATGCTTTGTAGAATGCTCCACTTACAGCAGAGATGAGAAGAACTAGGTTCTAATTCCAAGTCAAGTAAGTTTAATACAAAAATGTAACACCATCAGCTAGAAAGACCCAGACAAGCTTTTAGTATCAAATATAGAGAATCACTTGCACAAGCTGAGCTCCTTTGAACAAGCATGCCTCACCTAGTGCCCTGGATGTCCGTATCACTGAGCCCTACTGCACCTTAAAACGATGCTTCTGACTTCTTTTGCAGAAGACCTCCCTTATGTTTTACACTCGAAGGAGAATTGTGGCTGAAAATGCAAGAGGAGGCAGGTATGGCCCCACTCTGGAGGGAGCTATTACTTCCTTTGTTGTGTCCCACAGCATGGGTTGCTGGTCCTCTGGCCAAGCCGCTGACCTCTGTGAATCCCCCTCACAGACATCTCAGTCCACTCAAGTCCTATGGGACGATCTCAGGAATTTTACTTACGGAAACTGACTATTTACTCCTCCATGGACTTAGCTCTTAGCTTGTGCTTCCTTACCTGTTATGTGGGTGCACTCATGTTTTACCACTGCTGTGAAGTTTGTGACTTCTGTACCATTTGTCATTCATAAATGCTAAGTAGAATTATCATCACTCCTTGGATGGATAAGGAGCTGCTGAGGAAAATTAGAAGGAAAAAAGAGGCATATGAAAGGCAGAAACAAGGACAGGTGGCCTGGGAAGAATACAGGGATGTTGTCCAGGAAGCTAGGGACCAGGTTAGGGAAGCTAAGG
The DNA here is from genome assembly GCA_009867235.2 of Psittacus erithacus. NCBI lineage: Eukaryota > Metazoa > Chordata > Aves > Psittaciformes > Psittacidae > Psittacus > Psittacus erithacus. The sequence continues at coordinate 256 of WYDI02019012.1, read as the reverse complement.
CCCAGTTGGAATTAAACTTGGCTGGGGATGTTAAAGGTAACAGGAAGAACTGGCTACTTTGGATTTGAGAAGGCTGAGGTTCTTAATGACTTCTTTGCCTCAGTTTTCACTGGCAAATGCTCTGACCACACTACCCAAGTCTTGGAAGGCAGAAGGAGGGACTCTGAGAATGAAGACCGTAGGCCCACTGTAGGAGAGGATCAGGTTCGAGACCATCTTAAGAACCTGAATGTGCACAAGTCCATGGGACCTGATG
>WYDI02019010.1:0-50114 GCA_009867235.2 Psittacus erithacus | reverse complement strand
CCAGACCAAAAGTCAAAAACACAGCACTGCACCAGCTACTAAGAAGGAGAAAAATGCTACTGCTGAACCCAGGACACAAGCATACCCAGTGTAGGAGCTGATGGTTTCCTATTTTCCTAACATTGATAGTAAATATTATACCTGCGTCATATTCTATCTTGCAAAAGCCTTTTATCCTTGATTTTTGAGAGTTTGTAATGGGCTTAGGCTTTTGAAGCCAAGCAACCAGCCAGCATGCTTTGTCTGGTACTATATTCAGCTGTCATCCAGACCTCTTTTGCAAAAATCATTCTTTCCACTCATTTTGGTAAAGAAGTGGGAAACTGATGTTTCCTTAATGAAAAACTGTCACTAAAATTGAATTGCAGAGCAATTAAAGGGGAGAACATTAATATCTTTAACCATGATGAGAAACATTTTAAACACTGAATAGATACAGTGGGTTTTTTAAAAAACATTTTTCATAATAAACTTTCCCTTAAATTTTCAAAGCAAAACAGGATCAAATGTAGCTAGAATCACATTTTATCATAAGGATAGAGATAGCCAGACTTAGCAAGTAAGTTAAGATAAACAAGTCCTTAATATGCTGTAGAAAAAAAAAATAAAAAATGTCTCACAATCAAATACAAGTATTAATTTAAGGGTCAGACAACTAGAATCATATTTATGGTCTAAACCAATCTTAGAATTATGACACTCAAGTTTTTGTTTCTACTCTTTCTCAACAAGAGATGGAGGATGTAGTGTTTGCCCTTCCAAACAGTCTGGACAAATTTTTAGGTAGAACTTTAGTCCCATGGACAGCTATTTTATTATATGTATGTACTAGTGTATGTTCTACACCAAACGACTACTACTGTTACAAAAAACATAGGAATTATAGGATTATAGTTTTAGCCTTCCTTAGGTAGTTTCAGTACTTGTGTCAGAGCTCTCTGTTGATACCAGAGTATAACTGCTCTCGACTTTCATCCAAATAAGAATATTTTTTTGTATTTTCTTTTGCTTTTCAGGTGTTAAAATGAATATTTATGAAGATTTAATATATAGATTAAGATTCATCAGTCCCATATATTCTCCACATACATACCAGAAGTCTGGAGGTCCTTTTACCAAACAGGTTAAAATAAATGCTGTTCAAACTCCAAATGTCATGACAAAATTTGCCCTTCATGCTAATAAACAATTCTTAGAATAATTCTGCTTTGTCAAACAGGTCCCAAGTCTTATTCAAAAAATTAGAGAATGCAACTGAGGCATCGTGATATTTATCTACATGATTCTCAACATCAGCATTATTAGCTGCCAAATCTTCAACAGAAAATAAAATACAGGCAATAAATGATTTGCTTTGTGGTTTCTACTTTTTTATTGTCCCCGTCCACAGAAAAAATAATATTGTTTACTATTTTTCATTCACTATAGAAAATAACAAAATCCTCCCAATTTGATGTTCTTTAATCAAAGAACACTAGGTTAGAATGGACCTCGAGGATCATCTGGTCCAAACTTTCGCGGCAAAGCATAATCTAGACAAGATGGCCCAGCATCCTGTCCAGCCAAATCTTAAAACGTGTCCAATGTGAGGAAGTTCATCTCTGCACAGACCACTCATCAAGACTTTAATGTGTCACTTTCTCTAGCACGAGGAGATGGGATCTTCATGGCTTCTCAAAGATTCTGGAGAGTAGCCTCACAATGACAGCAGCCAGCTCTGTTAGCACCCTTGAGTGGATATTTTCAAGGCCCATTGATTTGCAGGGTTCAAGCTCCTCCAACAGTTCACATACCAGCTCTTCCTTCACTGGCAGTGAATCTGTGTCTGCATCAACCTGGGTTTTTGTTCCCAAGACCTGTGGCCCAGCAGTGCTGGTAAAAGACAGAGGTGAAGAAAGTGTTGAAAACCTCTGCGTTTTCAGCATTGTTGGTGACTAATTCCCCTCTGTAGCATAACAAAGGGCCAACATTATCCTTCTGGTTTTGCTTGTTTATATATCTGAAGAACCCTTTCTTGTACTTTTTGATGTCTCTGGCTAATTTCAATTCAAGCTGAGCTTTTGCTTTTCTAATTGCATCTCTGCATATCCTGGCAGTGGCCACATAATTCTCAATGGGTATTTGTCCACTTTTTCATCTCTGGTACACTTCTCCTTTGGTTTTGAGCTGTCTCAGAAACTCGAAGTAAAGCCAAGGGGGTCTCTTCACCTACTTTCCTTTAAAGAAGTTGAACTGTTTTGTGTTTGAGGAGAGCATTCTTGAAAATCTCCCAGCACTTGCTAGCTCCTTTGTCCTCCAGGTAAGCTTCCCACAGAATTCTGCCCAGACAAGCTCTGAGTGAGGTGCAGTTTGCTTTTCCAAGATCTAAACCTTTATCTCAGTACTAACCTAGTGGTCAGTAAGATCCCAAACTCCACAACACTGTGATCACTCCAGCCAAGGCTATCAGTAAGTGAGGAAACCAAACAGATTTTATCAGTTTATAGGCAGGAAGTCTGTGAACATCAGTTTATACTGCAGAATTCCTGTTCCTCTAGCTTTTCTTTTTGCAGCTGCTCTTTAAACTTATTTCTTAAAAGCTGATGTCTAATATAAACCTAATCTAACAGAAATATAAAAATTATAAAATATAAAATATAAAATTTGTGTATTCTTTCTTTAAATATCTATATATCTAAGCAATACAATCTAAAGATATCCCTGCAGATAAATAAAATTTAAGAAAAACTCTTTGAAACCTAATAGAGTCCAATTAAATGTGTTAGAGTATTTTCAGATTTTTTTTTCAATACAATATTTTTTGATATTGAGATACAAGTCACTGAAGAAAATTCTGGTTTTCAAATATGGATTGTCAAAGAAGTGATAATAGTTTTCCATATTTATGTCCTTCCAGTGAATGACATACAAATTATAGTTCATTTTCTAGTGAAAGTAAAGCTTTTCTGACCAGCTGTGCTTCTGGGTTTCTGAAATGCAGACTCCTTTTTCAAAAACTGCAGATGCCAGAATCAGAAATTTCCTGGCAATTTGTGACTGAATAACTATAAATTTGCTAAATTCACCCAACCATTTTTACAGCTTTTATTTTTTTTAGGACTATATGTAATGTGCAATACATATAATAGAGATATGCACAATACAAATGAATATATATAATATCTTAAAAAAATCCAAAAGGACTTTTTTTTTTTTTTATTTTTCTGTGTTGTTTTGTTTCAGGGTCTTTTTAAGCAGTCTTCACCTTTTGCCTCCACAGGAGTGATAACAGGAGTTTCTTTCTTATTCATACCTCAAAATATCTTTTACATAAATCTTACATACTGTTATTCTAAAATCAATTCAGAAGTCTATATAGGTATGGAAATTATAATTTTGCCTTAGGTCAGTTAACATGAACATATCTCTTAAGATTCTGTGTGTGGTTTTCTATAGAAGCTGCATTTCTAGAAAAAGCATACAGATTCAGAAATGTACAGAGAATCATAGAATATTAGAATCATAGAACCATAGAACCAGCAGCTTCTCTGCAATGTATTGGGCATTTTTTTCTACCCTGAAAGTTGTACCTGCGATAACAGAGGCAGTAACATGCAGCATTTTCCCTGCTTTTCTCAGAAATGGCATGACTGACATATTTTATAATCCTGTTCCACAGAGTAGCAGATGGTGCCTACCCTTTCTCATCCTGTACAAGACTCAGTATTTCTTTTTTGTCAGTCATAAGACAAGTTTTTGATTTTTGCTGGCTACACAAACCATGGAAATTCATATAGCAGTAGTTACTTCTCCTGCCAATCTCGTATCTCCTGAGGCCGAGACTTAGCAAAAGTCCTTAACTCTTGGTACAACTTCAATGCCAAATGTAGCAAACCCTGAATGATCACTTACTAACACTATTCTTTTCAGAAGGTCTGACTGTCCAGGTGTGTGCAAATTTAAGGCAGAGGCATGCCATAGTAATTCAAAACAAAGATTAATCACTCTCCTTAACACTAGAGCAAGTGTATCTATTAGTACATTTAACACCACTTGTACATGTTAAAACCTCAGAGGACTTGGGAAGATGCATGCATGGACATCCACCTTTTCTGCTCTACCTTTACATGAGATGACAGTCACATAGCACACTGAAGCACTACAACACTCAAACTAGTACACCATGCTAGTCAATGGAGCATGTTCATTTAGGGTCAAAATGATCTTCAAACAGTTATGGTCAGTGTAACTTTCTCCCTAGCTTTCCATGCATGAAAAATATGGTCGAACAACTGTATCTCACTGTGTGATCCTGTCCTCTATTGGTCAGTGTTGGAGTCTCACTGACTCATCCATTCACAGGAAATGTGATGAAATTCACCAGGGACCTTTATCAAGAAACTACACTTACCACATGAGAGCTGACCTTTGGTGAGTACATAGCAACCTGTGGAGAAAGGCAGAAATTGATATCTCAAAAAGAGTAAAATTGCTCAGGAGTAGAAAAGTCTAATCATTCATGCCTTAACATACCTGTCCAAGCTGAATGAGACAAAGCTGAGGAGGCTACAGAGTACCTGAAATTTCCTGTGACATTGATGGAAGATTCCAGTACTGATGCACATGCCACATATCTGACTTACTGCATTTGGCTTTAGCAGCAGTAGTTTCTACTCTCCCCTTTCGCTGTTTTTCTCATAGGTATTTTAGAATATAGGGTTTTTAATTTTTTACTTCTAGCCATCAGACTGATAGGTTAAGAATGGATAACAGAAGTAGATTTTGCTTTTTCAGTTTATACAACAATCTTCTATGCTTTTCTCTTATTTCTGAAAAGCCATTTAGTTCACAAATTCTTCTACCTTTCAGGTTTACAGGTTTGAAAAGGGTATTAAGGACAGTGCAAAGAGAGCTTTTCAATTTATGCTGAAAAGGTTTTCTAAACTGTCACTGAACTAATACTCCTGATTTAAGAGATTTCATAATGCATGCTGGGAAGAACAACCGAAAATACAGATATTCAATAGAACACAGATACTTGGGAATAAATGGCTGAATGATGTTTTTTGGCGACGTTGTTTGTCATGGTTACAGGTTACTTATTCATCTGTTGTTTCAACTATCTCATGCTTTCAAACTTCTACTAGATTTTAGGGGTTAAAAGTGCATATTCAGTAAGTTCCATATGGTTTGGCTCATGCTAAGCGGAACCATAAGACTGGTTATTTGAAAGCCAGCACCAAATCCACATATGAATCTCTTACAAAAAGCCTTACCAAACAGACTGTCTTCTTCAGATAACACCAAGGATGCTTTATTTCAGCATGTTTCCTGTGAAACATTCCTACACCTTTACAATGCCTGCCATAGATATTTTTGTACTTAAGTTTTGAGTCTTGGACACAACATGTTTTTTTATGAATCACACAGGAAACAGGTAAAATCTCTATAAGCAGAGGCACAAGCATTGTCCTCAAAAACACACATAAATTTCTTGATAAGACTAAGTCCTGCTTGTCATTTTACACCCTATTAATCTCATTGTTATATTCCAGTAACAACCTTATAAGAAGCACACATTACTTAGAAATTATTCCATGTCAATAATAAGCGTTATATTAGCCATTAGTAAAAAGGTCAGTAAAAGTCATGAACATCTTATCATATTGTGAAGAGTGGGCATAAAATCGCACAATGAAGAATGTGCATAAAATTGCACAATGGACTGTTGCAACAAAGAATTAGAGTTATTGCTTAGCTTCTGTTAGCTATAATATCAAGAAAAAATGTAAAATGTTACATTAAATTTACATTAAATTTACATTAAATTCCTGTATTAGACTATAAATAAAACTTTGACAGTAATGTCATTATTGTGAAAAGGCAAAAAGCAAGTGCCATTAAGTTTGTTCCTCCATCGCTTCATCTTTTTTCTTTTTTTTCTTTTTGGTAACCTAATAGTATACCAAAGAACGTAAAAAATGTGCAAGTAAAGGATGCTGTATCATTGCTGCTTCATAGCAATACCTTCAGTTGTCCCAAATTTTGAGTTAGTTATCAGAAATTCCTGCTATGAAATACTGTACTTGTGCCTGAGGGCTCAGTGTTAATCAGGCAATTGCAAATAAGTAACTGCTAGGGAAGGGTACACCTCTAATCCTTGCAGTCCAGGGATCTAACTGAAAGGCATTTAAACATTTTTGTGTTTAAGATAGCTATTAGTGCAGAAAGAAATGTGACCGCATTAAGTGTTTCCATCTAAGCTTTTTACGATGAATAACTGTGGGTTTGATAAAGCGATTCTCTGAAACACTTTGCCTTTCTTGAAATAGATTTCTCAGTAGAAACCTAGTACCTCACTTGAAGAAAAATGCTGGTTGTGTAAAATTCTCCACTTCTTTTCTGGAAAAATTTAAGAGTTCTCACAACAGATGAAAAGCCATTAACAGCAGCATTTATCAAACCACCCTTTTCGCAAACACACACGAACATCCAAATACATAACGTTACTGAAAATACATTGTCTATTCAAAACATAATACGTGGGAAAAAGACAAAGCAAACAACCTAGAGGAATTCAAAAGCCCACCAGTATTTTGAGGGAAAGAAGAAAGTATAAAAAAGGATTTTTTTTCATATTGAACAAACAGAAAGGTAGGACTAAGAACAACCTTGCTGAGTGAATTGCTCTATCCTGCATTCAAAACATACTAATACCCAGCAGATCATAAGAACTGTATAACCTGCACCCATTTTGTGACAGCACTTAGCTGATGTCAGTATAGGTTCATATTTCAGAGGCAGTTTAGTTGTCATTAAGCTGTTTGCCTTAAACAATTAAAGAAAGGGCGAGTGTGAGAGAGGTTATAAGCCATTTATGTTCAATTTATCAAATTTCTTTCTTCTTCTGGCCATGTACAGTGTGCATTTTATAACTAAGTAATGAACCACAATCTGTATGGCAGCTATTCTTGTGGGAGTCAGTCTGGAAAAACGTTGCCCAAATAGCACACTTCAGTGCATCTGCACTGTATGCTGTGTTGGAATGGGGAATTGGTAAAAGAGTATTATGCATGTGACCGGCAGAAAAAAAACCTGGGATCTTAGCAATAAATGTCACCAAAATTCATTTGGTGTCTTCAGACTTACCAGCATGAAAACAAAATCACTGCTCCACTGTCAGCAAAAATGATGTTCTGCAAACAATTGCAGGTCACACAGGAAAGTTTTCTCTTGTTACATTCTTGCACAGATCTGTTCTTCGTCACCTTCAATTTGACATTTTACAGGGATTAGGAACATAAATCAGAAAGAAAAAAGTATAATGCATTGTTTTCTCCCAGTGGCTGACTCCTGCTTATTTTAAGTCAACAAATGTCAGATTTCAATTTTAGTGAATTAATGCATCACAGACTCAAAAATCAACCTTGGGAGGTTGTATTCTAATTTTTTCATATGCAATCATTTTCCTATACCTTCCTGACACCTGCTTACAGTAATAATTTTGAACATTTGATTGAAATAATCAGAATTGCCAAGGTATACTAGCTACACAAAGTACTTATTTTTTTTTAATTTGATTTATTTTATTTTTTGTGAAGGAAGATACCCTATCATGACTTCAGGCATTTTCTCTCTATAGAAAAGACAAAAGACTGCTCTAGGAATTGACCATATATCAGTGAAGGAAATTAAACTCCTGTGAAATATTTCATTATGCTGGAGCTTTTCGATGGACACTAATGTGAACATAAATAAAAGCCGATGACTTCAAGCATATCTGAGTTTCAAAGTTATATAGGAAATACTCTAACAAGAAAAGTACAAAGTAGCTCCAGTCTTTTGCAAATTAATATTTTTTCTTTTTTTCCTAGAATTCTAATGTTAAGTACTTTCTACTTCCACGCTTTATAGATGTTATCCTGTATAATAAGGAAATGGCTACTGAATCAAAATAAACATTATTTAATTTAACTACATCATGATTCAACACAATCTGAGCAAAATGTTAAGAAGTTTTAACATTTAACCACTACTTAATTGTGCTTATAATGCTACTGCTCTCATTATTGTGGATTAAATTCATGCTGATTCTTCTTAAAGTAATTGTTCTGAGAACACTTCCTGCCAATGTTCAACGTGATCGTCACAGCTTTTCTTGACCTAAAGCCATCTTTAAGATCTCTGAACCAGACTGATTGTTTTATTATTATTATTTTTTTTTCCTACACCCAGCAGTTTAACTACAAAGTTAGCATAGGGGAAGAATATATTTTTAAAGCCGTTAAAAAGCCATGTGTCTTTGCAACTGATTTTGCAAGGATGTAAATGAGTGTTGAATATGCCTTTTAAAGTAAAACAAAACAAAAAAGGAATTAGTACTGGAAGAACAGAGTGAACGTTAGGCACAAAGTGGGTGCCTGCTCAGACAACAGATGAGGAATCAGCAATAGCCCTGGAGCAAACACCATTTGCATTTGCAGCAAACCTTGGAAAAACAGGTCTGCAGCTGCTGCTGCCCTTGCTGAGGCTGGGGTGAGGGTTGGGCTATGTCCCAGGGCACCTGCACCCAGCAGCTTTTAAAACCAGCAGACCCAGCTGCTGAGTCAGCATCCTTACCTCCTTATATCTTCCTCAAGGCAGCAGAAGCAGCAGAGTTCTCTAATTTTCCCCTTGTTCTCTAGGTAGCCCTGCCATTTCTTCCTTCTTCCTATGCCAAAAGAACACCAGGATCATCCTAGCTTCCACTTCTCACCTTCAGACTAGCAAAATTATGTTCTCATGTACACCGAGGAGAAGCCTTGAATCAAGGGGGCAAGGTATTTATACTGGAGTCACTTCAAACTGATTCTGAAATTATGTTTTCTCTGAGTTAACACATATCAACCTTTGACATTAAAACCTAGTAGAATCTGTTGCCGAAAACACACCACCACAGTATTTGTTGAGTAGCTACACATGAAATAAGGTTAAGGAGGTTAGTCAGAATTTGTAGACTACAAAACTTCAGGGGATTGTTAGGTTCATATTTGGTCAGCCAACGTAACTTGCATATTAAGTTAGAACCTTGTATAACAATTCCAAGGCTTAGTCTAAGTGTTTAGAAGACCATGTAATAGAGTTTCACACAGCAGGTCAATATCTGCTTCAACTTTTGAAACAAACTCTACTAGTCCTCACTGGGTAATGAGACTGGGAGCTCCTTTTCACCTCCTGATCCAAAGTCCATGGAAGCCCACATAAATATTACTGTTGAATTCTAGGAGCTTTGCATTGGGCCTCCAAAGATTAAATATGATAAATTGCTCTTAGGAGCAATAGTTAGGCTTTCTCTGAAAAAGAATTCATAAGATCAATCTTTATTTTTCCAGGCCAGGATGATACTACATAAAGACGGCACATCTGTGTTTGAATGAAAGCATTTGGCTGCAGCTGCTGTATTTCCTACTTACTTGTAGAAAACCAAACAAAATGGCAACATGTCATAAATATAATAAAAATCTTGCAATAAAATGTGGTAAATTCGCCACTGCCTCACTAGGTAATTATAATAAAGAATCTCATCAACAATGATTCATATTACATTCTGCATACACAGTAATAAACAAATAATATAAGAAATTTCTTATACATTCTCTATAGCTCCCCAAAAGGCACTTTTTAAAAGTTTGGGGTTTTTTACACATGCTAAAAGGTACCTTTAATCATACCAATATAAGGCACTTTAAACCCATGAAAATATATCCACATAAGGGACATTGTATTACTCTAACTATAACAGCATTTAATAACTAGCTTGAGATCAAGTTTTTCATTATGATGGAAAATCCATGAAATAATCTTCCATTAAAAAAAAAAATCATGGCGGGGACACTCAAAAGTTATGAGAAGCATGAGGTTATAAAACTATTTTATACTGCATCACAGTTAAATAATTTCTCCACTAAAAATAATCCTGAAATCATATACTTTCCTTGTCTGAAACGTTATAACACTGACATATTTCTAAAAATGTTTTTCTTTTGTCAAAATGGGATTTTCTCACATACAAATGGCATACAAAAATATCCTTAACCTGTTCAATGGCATAGGTCAAGGAATATATAGCCTTTCTAAATAGACAAGGAATAGTGACCTTTTATACCTCACACAAGGTATGAGAAGACAATTCTGCTAGTAGTACTACTTTTTTATTGCTTTTACACTTACTTAAATCCTTACTGTAGAAACGAAAGAATTACCAGCTTAAGTGATACACCTTTTTCTATCATAAATTCCCTTCTTGCTTCTTATTTCAAAGTGTATTTATTTTATAAGTTCTTTCCTATGCTAGATATGAACTAGCTTTCAATGGAAAATGTTCTGAACCAGAAGACTGAGAATACAATCTCTCTTGTTAGTACTCTTTGCTTACATACACCAAAACATAAAATCTGAGCCTTTGAATTTCCTTGATGAGCAAAAACTGTATTACTGTTAGAGCATTTTTAACACTATTTGTCTAAAAGGTATTTTGCCAATACCAAAATACAACTAATCTTTACAACATCCACTCCTCATTAGTGAATGGAAGCAAACTAAATGCCAGAGCAGCAACGTAAGAATTCCAGACTTGAATCTACAAGTAGCAATTACTGGTCTTTTGACCTGCATGCATTTTCTGTAAAGCAATGGGCAATGTGTTACTTAGATTTTTCCTGCAAGGGTGTGTGTGTGTATATGTAGGGGCCCATACAAATTAATTCTTTTGAAAGAGTGAGAAAAAAAATGTGAAAGCCTATTGGATAAGGGACAATCTGTAGAGCACATTATTGAAGTGGTAAATATATACATAGTTCAATCTTCAAAAGAAGATTACTGTAGCATTATGGCTGCTAGCATGTTGTTTCAATTAAAGAGAAAAATATATTTACCTGCCATAAGGCATTAGTCTTCTGTATGAAATACTGACCTAGAAAGCAGAGTAAAACTAACAAAAGTATTCAATTTACCCTTAATTTAAAAAAAAAAAAAAAAAAAAAAAAAAAATTTGCTTGCAGACTTTATTTGCTTACTAGCTTAAGCTATTAAAAGTTAAACTCTGTAAGAACCTTTTATTTTTTTAGGTTCTGTGTCTGCATACATAGTGTGTCTTTCTTAGTCTTGCATTACTTAATGAACATGTGAAGTCTCTGTAGCCATGAACCTGAATTATAGCAGTATAGGATCTCAGGAAGGGAAGACTGGGATCACTGCCAGCCAGCCACCTAAAGTGCAGCCCTCAGTATCCATTGATAGCAAAGGCAGTCAAGTGCCCATCTGCTCGCTTCAGAAGTATTTTTCTTTCAGATAGAGTGGAAGAGAAGTACTTTAGTTAAGCTTAGTGATGAACTGATTAAGCGGGTTGTGAAGCCAATAGAAATGAACAGCCTGTCCATTACCAAGATAATCACATGATAAAGCAAACCCATCTGGTCACAATGAGGACTTCAGTTTAAGGAGTGATTTGAAGTGAAGAGTAGCATTATTTCTTGAGGGCTCCTAAACTACTGTAGCAAGTGCACAGCAAAATAAAATCAACAAAGACAAAATAAAGCAAGACAAGAAGTAACACATCTCCTCTCCCCCCTTAAATAATAAACTAAATCCACCGCTGTTCTGAGCAAGGCTGGCAGATAGCATTACTGCAAGGCCAACATAACTTCCAGTGAAATAAAAAATTGGTACCAAAGATTTTATCTCGCAGTTTAATACAACAAGAAAAGATTAAAAAAAATTATCTTTCAACCTTCCCTCCCAAGGCCACAGGAGATAGATATTCAGAGCAAATATGATGATGGGCATTATTCTGCATGAGAGGTGAAGGGAGAGCTGGGCCCATGAAATGTAACGGATTTCTATCACTTAGCCTTTGTTTAGGAAACAAAGCCTAAAAAAGACCATACATCTCAAAATTAGGTATTTTGGTTCCACCTTCACACTCCATGAGGGATGGTTGCCCCAGCCTTCCTTTCAGAGGTAAGTCAGGTGTGCTCAGTTTTTCACCTGCATGGCTTCCACCAGCATCCCCAGATGACACTTTGCTGGATGCTGAAATTGCTAAAAATTATGTAAGTCAGAATTCATTAAGTTGTGCACTCTGAAATGTCTTTGATTTGTGTTAGTACCGAGACTCTATTACACAGATCAGACCGAAACAGTTTGCTGAAACATATTGACAAAAAAGCATTATAAAAATGCAAACCTTTTTAAGGGATGGTGGACTAAAAAAAAATAAATCAATAGTTACAGCTCCCCGTTAAACACGTAATGCTGAATATATTGATGTTCTGTGATTTTTTACTATTTTCCACCTACTGGTCAGGTATTTTATTGCCTTTCTTTATATCTCTCACCTTTTTTTGTGAACTATATGCAAAATAAGAATTGATTTGGATGGATAATTGCCTACAAAACTTACAGGAGTCTAGCTGTTGGAAAACCCAGAACTACCATCTGAATTACCGGGCTGATCACTGCTTAAATGGCAATTTTCAGCAGCAGCTCCCAGTTTACTGCAAAGTTAACGCCGTGTTACTTTATTCTTTGAAATAAATGGAATTCTCAGCTCACAAAATTAAAGATAAATCATTTATACAGGCTCCTTAAACTGCCCATAGCCTCCATACCAGCAGAAAATTCTTTAGCAGCCAGTGCTTTTTTTTACCTCAGGACTGCACAAGAAATAGAAAAACAACGTAAGACAGGGATATGGAACTTTAACTTACTGTTATGGCTTGCTTTTAAGATGAGAGAGGGGGCACTTCAAGCATTAAGAGTAAACTTCCACCCCAAATTTTTCTGCCCCACATCCCTGGATTCAAGCAGAATTTAGTCACCTGTATGCTGAGAACAGAATAGTCTGAAAGTGCTAATTAGGAACTGCAGCCACACACTGAAAAAAGCCCAAAGCAACCACCTCAAATTTTTTTTGAAACTGAAAACATTGCTTTTCAGACGGCCTAAAATGTTGCCTATTAGCAAGACAGCATCTCAGGCTGGTGATTTCAAGGAGATGTCTGTGAAGTTCTGAGATTCAAGTTTTAAAACCAGCTCCTAATCCCAGCACTTCCCATCACCTAATCCATGTCTAACTGGACAAATGTTGGATTCTGGCAGCTACCTCTTCATTCTGCTGCCTGATGTGGACTTTCTTTGAAAGTGCTTATCTTTCCCTATGCACTGCCTAGAAAGCCTAAAATCTTTTTGCCTCTTTTATGGCCCTAAAGTTTTGTAGCAACTTATCTTACCTTCCCTGAAAATGTTTCTTTGCTACTGATATGTTGTTGTGATGCTGAAGTGTAAGGAGCCATCAATATATCATCTGTCTTCAGTGTCTCACTCTGACACAAACTTTATGTCAGACCTTGGGAAACCACAACATCTTTTAATCCTATCATTCATACCTCTAAATATTTCAATTAGGATGAGAGATCCTTTAGTTATTTGTTTTAATGTGATTGTGCAAAATAGCTTCACCCTGAGTTGGGACAAGGTCTCTCTTTGACACAAAAATTAATAATGCTATGTCCATTCTGATACACACTTGAGTCTTTCCAGCACAAATATAAAGTCAGATGTGCACAAGTGAATGGCATCTGCTATGCACTCCGGCAAACCAGAGGTTTGCTTCTCAACAGCTAGAAGCTTAAAAATGGGGCTTTTATCCTGCACATGACATATGCATCCACTGCACATGGAAATATGCATGCAGATACTAAAGCATGAAAAGATTAATCAGATAAAATAAACTCAAAAAAGGATGAACTTCATTCCTATGGATAGTGACTTGGCTGGGAATTTTTAATAAAATTTTGGATTTTATGGAAGACTTTATTAATAAAGATAAGTAGCATATTACATTCCTTTCTACACTATTGGTAACTGCTGCCAACCATCATAGATTCTCTCTAATTTGAATGAACAGCAGCATAACACATAGCAAAATAAGCAAGATGACACTGGCCAACATGGACCGCCAGAGATTTTATATATAAATTTTCAAGCATTATCATGGAATAGATTTGCAGATGTCCTTTAAGGTATTTCATTTAGGGATTCACTCTCATCTTACTGTTGATTTTTGTTTTTTTGCTTTGACAGCTTCTGCAAACTAATGACAGAAGTATAACATCTAATGTAACATCATAAATTACTCTGACACAGTATCCAGCTAATATTTCTTCATATCCATATAGTCTATCATTAGCTATTCACCATTAAACTAGCAATTTGAGTGACCTTTGATTCATTAATTTTTCTGTGTTTAATTATAACCTCTAAGCAATAAGGAAAATAAAACATGAGTAAAAAAGTAAAACCTACATAATGAACATTAAAAAAACATTTATAAAGAAAAGATTTTTAACCAGTATTTGATGTTAGGAAAATGGGACACTATAATCTTATTCATAACTCTTAGCTCCTAAGTAACTCTGATCATTCATAAACAGATACACTGATATATTACAATTATTTTTACATGCTCAGATTCTAAGATTTTTGTAATTTTCTTACTAAGCTTTTGCATTAATTTCCCATTTCAACATTTTATTTCTGTCTTGAGCCATAAAACATAATTGTTATCACTGAAGTTGCAGCTCCTCTGTTCCCAAAAGGCCAATTCATTTTACAAAGCACATACACTGTACAGCTTATTGGCCTTCATTTTCCATCATCAAATGTTAACACTACTTGGAGGAAACTTTAAGTTTGGAAAAAGCCAATGAATAATAAAGATGGCTCCTATAATGAGGATTTGCTGCCCAGCATAGCAAAATAGAGTTTTTATTGGAACCCATTTCCCAGAGCTGAGCTATTTGATCTACAACCTATTAAAAAAGTAGATTATGTTTTCCACAGCACCATGGGTATAGGAGAGTTAATTTCCACACCAAACAATAAAAGAGATGAAACAGACAGTAATTAATGTGAATTGTTCCCAGGCCAGCAAGTAGTCCAAGTTCACGTATGTCCTCAATGTTTCTACACCAGGATCTATTACAAAAAATAGAAAGGTAAGAAAATAGCTTGTAAATCATATTTTTTTGAGAGTGTACATAGGTTCAAAATAAGTTGGGATAAACATATATTGTAAGATTTAGTCAATTTGATTTTGAGGGAAAAGTGGTCAAGATCCATTCTTTGATCTTGTTATCAATTGATTGAAAAGAGTATCATTTACCCTTACAGTTGGTGTTAGTTTGCGTAACACTGTTGGCTCCAAAGGTCCTCAAGGCTCTAGGATCTCAGGAGATACATGTTTGTAGAAGCAATACATGAGATCTGCTGGTTCAGGGAAAAATTAGGACATGATAGCATTTTCTCACAACATTTCATAACTTCATAAAAAACATAAGAAAAGGATCTGATCATCATGATGTACACAGTTCACTACAAATTTTAAAAATATTCTTCATGAATCACATCAAAAAGAACAAGGAAGTATATATAAATATATTAGTTAACTTGCAAATAGATTTTGAAGATTTTAAAGCTTTTAATTCCAATGCTCACTAAAAGCCACAATGCTCTTGTAATTTCCAACCATGCTTGCTTAATGAATTTGAATAACAAATATTTTAAACCACAACAATATATTGGCTTGACATAGAATTTAATTCATAATATGCGTATTTACTTTGCACCATTATATTGTTAATACTACGCTGGACAGAATAATTTGTTTCAGGTAATAAGAACTTCCTTCACTGTGATGTAACTCCAATGAATCTTGCAGTTAGTTTCACCTTAGACACTTACTGAGATGCAGTTCTGTTTATTTGTTTTACTAAAGAAGACACCTTAATTTCTTTCAACTCTTTTCATATAACGAAATTGAATTATTTTTAAAATACTTTGCATAAAGTACAAATTATCTTCTCATTACTGTTTTTGAGATGAGAGGAGAAATAAAGGGAAAAAGTTGACTGAAACAATTTGACAAATTCAAGATGAATTTGTGAAACGCCACCAATTCAAATCTGTATTTTGACCATTTCTTTTACATGAATTATTCTGACATGAAAATCTGGCTCTACTCCCCAAATGGTCTATTTATTTCCTAATTTCTGATTCATTAAAAGAATCTTGAACACGTTCTCATTTCCCACATTTTGTGAAATCCCAAGGATTACCACAGTGTCACACTAGTTCTTTTTTTCTTCTGGTGAATTTACTAAGCTCCAGCTCAAAATGTATCAAAGACAGTATTCTTTTGTTCCTTTCTGCTCCCAAAGAGCATAATAAGATATGCTTAAAGTAAATAGCTGGCCTAATATATATCTATAGATATATCTATATCTATCTATATGTATATCTTTATACAGAATCCTTGAAAATCCATAAATGAGTGAAATATTTTACACATGAAAGAGAAATAGCAAATGTCTTTCAAAATACAGAATAAAAACCCATTGCAACAAACACTATGGAATCTATAAGCGCTCTGCCCACTTAGTGCAGCATCTGTAACTAGTCACAGCTAATAACTGCTTCAGTAGAAGATACAACACTATGTACTAGTTATAGAACATTTTTTTCTGAAGTAACATTTCCTCCTATTTTGCTGATGCTATAGGTTAGTTTATGACTAGAGGGGATTTTCTAACTCCGGAATTTCCCTTTATTTTAAATACTGTATGTATGCATGTTTGTATAGATGGGAAAGGAAATTGACAGATAGAGATAGAAGTACAGATAAATAATTTTAAAGGTCACATCTACTTTTGTTCTGCATGTAGGTCCATTTCACTCCCCTCAGTTCATGATTCCTCAGTATATTTCCTGAACAGCATTCACGATGATTTTCAAAATTAATTATTTATTTTTACTCCCTCACAGCAACTACCACTACTTATACATTAGCCGCTACCTTTATTCATCTTAAAATTCACTTTTATTTCTAAATATCAGAACTTACTTGTTCCACATAACCTTATTATCCAAACTAGAAAGCCTGTGCAACAAACGGCTTGCGTTGGAAGGCCACAAGCCAAACGAAATCCTTTAGGTCTATTAAACAGTGGTTTAAATTGAACTGTTCATATTTTCCATGCTGTGCATTTTGCTACCTTTAAATCTCTTTTCATAATTTTGCTGTCTTTAGTTTTGTTTTTTCTTCTTTGTGCTTTCCACTGGGGAATAAAAGCATCCCACAAACTTTTATGCCAGTTTTTTTCTGCATGCTATCTACAATGAAAAACCACAGTAGTTGCCCTTTAAGAGTATAAATACTTTTCTGACTTTCCTTGCTACACTCAATTTACAAATTCTTAATGTAACAAATATCCTTTCCTTTTAACTGATCATCCTCTTGCCTGACGGGCTTAATTTGGGACCTCTATGTTTCTTAAGAAAATAATATGATGGATGAACATAAAATTTAAATCCTTCATAAAGCTAGACTAATGCTCCAAGAAAAGCCCAGGAATCCTAAACACTCTGCAAACACTGTTCCCATTACAAAAGCAGTCAGGAATGAAAACTTGAATGATTATAATCCCAACTCAATTAAACATAGCAGAAAAGCAAACACTTATTTTCCCCATTAAGAATGTACACAAAAGCTTTCCAGCAGTATTTTTCAGTTCCTACCCAGATCACCCTGATGTTACATATAAAATCAGACAGATCTGAACTCCTCCAGTAGCTAAATTCACACTCCTAGGAAGAACAGATTAAAAACCTTTTAACACTAGGAGTTTGGGCCCAGTCAAGGAGGCATGATCCTCCAACACTAGAAATTAATGCCTTTTACTCAAATATATCACAGGTTAGTGACCATTTGGTCTCTTATGCTTGTAAATTGGAGAAGAGGTCCATATAAATCAAAAAGCATTGCCAGTTGAGAAGCATTGATTTAGTTATTCAGTTATTCAAATCAAACTAGTGTGGTGATTCTCTGTATTTAGTGTGTGCTGTAACACAGACTTTCCTTAAAGAGCTTCACTTCAGAAATGAAGAAAGCTAACTTTAATGGGCGTACTATTTAGGACCATACTTTTCAGATGGATTTTTAACAGCATCTCCAAAATTTAACACTATCTTTGCAATATTAGTAAGTTAGGAAGTTATCATACACTTGCATATACATGTATACTTGAACACATTTTGCAAGAGTGCATACTTCTGACATTAAATTTTGTGAATACTTGTTTCCACCCACTAGCCAGTCTGTAAAGGAGGGACACACTATTTTGTGTTCAAGTCATCACTCTGAAATCACCAGAAAAGGGGGGATGCTTCAGGACCATGGGAAATAACCTATACTAAAAATCAGTAGCGACTTTTCAGCAAGAAAATGTTGTCTTCTATTCTGCTCTTAATCTGCATAAGTTAAAAAAAAAAAAAAAAAGAAAAAGGAATGCAGTAAATTGGCTCTGAAGAAGACACTACATTTCATTTTTTTCTACCCAATTTAATATAGCAACCATTTCAGACCTAAAAATAATACACGGAACTCCTTAGGATTTTTAATTTTCTGAAATAAACAAAATAGGGGCAGTCACAAAATGAACCATAAGGCAGTACAGAAGACAGAAGAAAGGAGTTCTTAATTGTACGTTCATTGTTAATATTTCACAAGCATTAGTATAAAATAAAAATCATTATACTTTTTTCCTAACGCTGCATTTCATCTCAGTAAACATATTACACTAATTGGACATTAGTAGGTCATCTCAAATTGTTATAGTATCATTCAGAATTGCCAATGAAAACTAGACATCTACTGTAGCCTCCATTCTTAAATGCTTGCAATTAAAGTATAACAAGCCTAAACTGGAGGAAAAAAACCAGCACCTTTATAAATAGGATGCTGGGAAATACAGAGATCACAGTGTGTATGACACATCTAGAAGCACCCACCACACTCGTTACCTTTATTCAGTGTGGATGACACTGGATCCCACAATACACTAAACACTGTCTCCCTGCTGTTCTTTGATTTTCTCAGTGGGACAACAAATTGCACAGAGAACAGCAGGGAAGGCTGGAGCAGGGCAAGAGGGTGGAGGTAACTCTACATAACAGAGAGGAGAATACACATCACTGAGGATGTTACAGGGCTTAAGAAGGAAAGGTCAGATGGGGTGCTGCTTTTGCATTTGCTGGCAGCCTCACTTTGCCTTCATCTCTCAGCATCCTCCCCTCATTCTTTAAGGACTTCAACTATATCTCTCTCCATCCATTCCTTAGGAATTCATACCTCCAAAATAAAATCTACTGCTTCAATCACCTCTCAAGACACAAGCTTTTCCTTCAGTATCCAAAACAGATAAAACCACACATTCCCACTCTTTCTAAAACACAGGGAAAACTCATTACATCCTGCGAAATGGCTGTCTTATTGCCACTTTGTACTCTGAATACATACTTTTCTAATACATTGCAGAAGATACACTTACCGTAGTGAACCTTACAGTGGAAAGTCCATATTTAGAGTGATATACCCCTTTCTGATATATGCATGCATCCTCCACTCTTTGCAATTTCACTGTAGAAATCTTAGCTCTCAACCTAAGTGGGGGGAAAAGCTGCTCAGTGCCAGACATACAGTAGAATCACACTTACAGAGTTTGCCAAGAGAATGCTACCCACATAATACCTTTTCTGCATCTCCGTTGGTTTGGTTTTTTTTTCACTATTTTCCCTCTACCCTGACTGAAGATCCCAAAACCTCTTGAAACAGCCAGGAATCTGTCTTCTAGAAAGAGCAAGTTCTTTGAATTTTTGTTCTTTACACCTTACTCAAGTTAGGATCCCCTTTATCACTGCCTGCAATCTGAAAAATGCTGTGTAGAGACTTGAAACAAAGTGCATCATTCCCTATTAGGCAGGAACTCAGCTATATTTTTACACATGTGGTTAAGTGGAAGATGTCATTTGCCACTGTGGTCAAAACCATAGGTGCAGCGACAATAAAAATGATGTAAGAGTTTCCTATGTTAACAATTTGGATGAAGTGAGAAAGCTTATATGACTATCAGTTAAAGCGTAACTCTAGCCACTACACCATTTTGATAGCCATCTCACAGGTAGATCCTATGGTTTTTTTGAGTTCAGTTACCTTCATTGAAGGATGAAGGTTGCCAAATACACATAGACTGCTGTAATCATCCAGATGATTTCTGGGCAACTGCTCATTCTGCTTGTGCTTTAGTGTGTTTATTTTGTTTGGGATACAGGATTTGATGGGAAGGAAAAACAGAGGGGCTTACTTTGTGCTGCCTTGTCAAATATATATTGGAGGGTCAAAGAACTTCAAACTGATGTGAGTAACTTGGATTACTCAATGATATGTCTTCCATAGCATC
Source organism: Psittacus erithacus (assembly GCA_009867235.2). Taxonomy (NCBI): domain Eukaryota; kingdom Metazoa; phylum Chordata; class Aves; order Psittaciformes; family Psittacidae; genus Psittacus; species Psittacus erithacus. The sequence continues at coordinate 29,802 of WYDI02019010.1, read as the reverse complement.
ATACAGGCCAGACATATCTGGATCCTTCTCCTAAGTCTCTCATGACAAACCAAGAGTACATGTGACTGGACTGTATACAACCAAGGAATGTGGACTAGATATCTAATCTAATTATTTAACAAAAACAAGTGCAGACATTGAACCACTTTGGGACTTAAAAACATAGTAACATTGAGAAAGCTGTACTTAGGTGACTAAAAAGTGAGTCTTGTCAGGTCTCCACCAAAGTCTACCTAGTCACAAAGCAACTTTAGGGAGCACATTCTCTCCTTTGTATAATCTTCTCCTTCCTATGGGCAAACATACAACTATGTGTTCAGAAACGAGACTGATTTCTTTATTTCTTAATATAGGAAGATTATACCAGACGGTCATGCAGAAAACAGCACTGAGAGCTCCAGCACTGTATTCTAATCAGAAAATGTTCCTTCACAAAAAATATTCAGAGAAAGACATGCTTGCATGGACAAGGTATATTAACATCGGGTATATTTTAGCTATGTACTTGTGAGAAACTTTTCTATAAGGAGAAAAAGAGAGATGGGGGTGCACTGTAGTACACTTCATTTCTATATTCTTGAATCAAGCTCTTGAACATTTAAAGAGTTAATCAAACTTTCTTGTACCTTTTCTTCTTTTGTGCAATGTCACGCAAAATCCAAGGGTGATTCTACTTTCAGATATAACAAGCAATACCTTGTGGGGGTTAACAAACTGGATCAAAAATTTCATATGTATAGAATTGACTTTGAAACCCAAGTCGCAATAACTTTCAGAAGATTGCACCATTAGTATTTGTATCTGCTTGTTAACTATTCATTCACTACTTTGTCCTGAAAATTCATCCCTTCTTCTCTGCGACAAATTGAAAACTAGTCGCAAGTTTCAATTCTAAGAAAAAAATTAACTTGATGGCGTTTGAATTTCACTTTTATTTGCTGACTCTTTGTAAACAGAGGCCTTGCTGTTGTAGAGTAGTGTCTGATGTTTTTTGCTATGACTTGTAAACACTAAGTTAATATAGTCATAATTCATTTATAACACTTCTTTGCTTAAATGCAAGCTTCAAAATCACTCTCTGAGAATCAGAGTACAAACCAGAATTGGTTACAGTTGCAGAAAACAGCAAGCGTCTTTAAACTGTGTCTAAGCAACTTCTACCTCCACCACCAAAAGCAAACTAAATTGGAGTCATAATGTTACCATCTAAATTTGTGTTTGCCCATATCTTCAACATTACTCTCATTCCCTTAGGAAAGACAATAACAAAAAATCAGATAAAAGAAGCAAAGATGATTACAGGAGTGGAATGTTTTCAAGTAAAGAATGACTAAGCAAACAAGGACTTTTCAGCTTAGAAAAGAGATGACAGAAGACAGAGTGAAAACAAATGCTTTTGATGGCACTTAAAATGAGTAATAGACTTGTTGAACTCCTTTCTAGAGGGCATAATAGATTCTAAATTTTGCATGGGCTCAAAGGGAGGTGAGAAAAAAAAAAAAAAGGTAATGGAAAAGAAATCTATTTAGATTTGCCAAATACGTCAGAGAGAGACTCCTTATCCTGTTCTTACTCTTTGCTAAGTGTTTATGTATGACAGCTACTGGCAACAGCACACTGAGTTAACTGGTTCTTTGCTCTGACCATGTACCTTTTTTTCTTCTTATTAACTTAAACTGACTCTTGCTTCGTATTCAATGGAAAACTTATTTTGTCTTCACTAAATTATGTTAGGTCCTTAAAGAAACTCGTATCTTTATAATTGTGTACAGTTCTGGTGTCCTCAACATAAAAAGGACATGGCACTGTTGGAACAAGTCCAGAGGAGGGCCACGAGGATGATCAGGGGACTGGAGCACCTCCCGTATGAAGACAGGCTGAGAAAGTTGGGGCTTTTCAGCCTAGAGAAGAGAAGGCTGCTTGGAGACCTCATAGCAGCCTTCCAGTATCTGAAGGGAGCCTATAAGGATGCTGGAGAGGGACTCTTCATTAGGGACTGTAGTGACAGGACAGGGGTAATGGGTTCAAACATAAACAGGGGAAATTTAGATTGGATATAAGAAGGAAGTTCTTTACTGGGAGAGTGGTGAGGCACTGGAATGGGCTGCCCAGGGAAGTTGTGAATGCTCCATCCCTGGCAGTGTTCAGGGCCAGGCTGGACAGAGCCTTGGGTGGCATGCTTTAGTGTGAGGTGTCCCTGCCCATGGCATGGGGGTTGGAACTAGATGATCTTAAGGTCTTTTCCAACCCTAACTATTCTATGATTCCATGGTTCTACTTGAAATATTATTTCTTCCTAACTAAGGCCCTGATGACACAATTTCATTCTGAAGAAGTCACTGGCAGAAAAATAGGCATTTCTCTTTATCTTCTTTTTTTCACTTCTCCAAGGTATTAATTTGGAGGAGAAATGGCAGTGGAAATGTGGTAGCCATGAGGGCCCAAAATGCCCAGCCCTAATTCATCTGGTTTAGGGTATGTTCTTGGGGGAAAAGTGGGCTAAGAACCATGTCCCTCAGACATATAATCTCTGCTGTCTTTATCAAATGGGACAGAATTTATAACTATAGTGATCTCAAGAGTACTTCTCTTATACCCACTCGTCTTGCTGGTGGCCCAAATTTAGCTTCAGAAAGCTGGAGGCAAGAGAGCTGTAAGCTGGCTCATACACATTAAAACAGGCATAAATCAGCTTTAAGAGCCAGAGTAAAACTCTACTGACTTTAAAAATCACTTACTCATTGAGTCTCTGGGGACTGAGTTATAAAAAGCCAATATCAAATTTGGGCATAACAGCAGAACACCTGTAATTCTGTTACACTGTAATTTCTGTAACACCTGCTACAGAAAACTTGCTAAGAAAAAGGAAATTTCACTCAGGACATTTATCTGGGATAATCAACTCAGTGTCCTCTTTATCAGGTGACCCTGTCATAAAGAAAGTTTGTGACAGGAAACCAATGAAGCATTACAGCCAACATGGCCACAGATTCAAGAGAATATAGAAAAGGTGCCTCTTGGAAAAACATCTCAGCCTTCACTGAAGAGTACATTTTTTTACAAGAGACCTGCTGTTTTCCGCAAGGATATGCTTCGCAGTTTTACACAAAGGTTACTCACTCACTTCTTTATCTGGCTTGAAAGATCATTATAAATTCAGTTCAGGATTTTTACATTCACTTTTTTTTTTGTCTGTTTGACTTACTTAGCTGGTCTTTATATGACTTTTTAAAAGCAACTTCTAATCTCATTGCTGATCTTACATAACCAGGTCTTCTTTTCAGCTGGCCTGTACTGAAACACAAGCAGCATTGTGCATTCATGCAGCAGAGAAGACAGCCAAGTATTGCCATGCACTTTAAAAGGAAATGAACCAACCAGAGAAAACAACAGACTGCTACTACCTGTCAAATTACCTTGTCTTTACTTTCTAACATGTGGAGTGACAATCAACTTCAATGATGTCCAATTCAAAACTTTACTTCAAATTCACTTACATGAGTTTCAAGTTCAAGGATATTATCTCTAATTCTGAATTTAAATTCAGAATCTTTAAAGGAAACTGAGCTGAAACTGCTGGGGTTTCAGAGTTTCAGCATTTGAAAGCAGCGCAGGTATCATCCTTTGTTATTGTGCTCTGTAAAACAAAATGCTCTACTGTTGGCAAGTCTCTTCAGGATATGATTACCTTATCAGATCTGGGACTCATCCCAGGTTCCAGGATGTGGGTACAGGATGTAGCCATGAGATAAACCTGGATGTGTATATTCAGAACTCATGTAAAAGTGCCCTGAATAGAAACCAGCCCCAAGAGTATACTGTCAGATGGTCCAGCACATAGGAATGGACATAGCCTAAGATACCCAATTTCTCACAAAACCATAGTAGGCATGCCAAACAAAAATCCGTTATCATTATGCTTTCAATCAGGTCTTCAAAGAAAGCTGTAAATCAAAACTTATCAACCACTTGGCCTATCTTTCAACCTTTTAAATCTCTGTGATCTCTTTTGTTACCAATAGGTTTTTTCACCATTCAGGTACCCAAAGCATGGAAATATGTACCCAGCTAATTCTTACACAGCTTTTAGATAAATATCCAATATCATTCTTCATTTATTATCAGAACAAGGACTGCCATAGTGCTTTGTAAGAGAACAAAGTAGTGTGCAGCTCAAGTGCCAGTCAGTATTTTCCCTTTATGCTTCTGATTGTAGGCTGATTACACAACACTAATGAGAGCTTTTATTTATTTATCTAAATGAACAGAAGCAAAAGCACAGAAAATAAAAGAGGCTAAATCTTTAAAGAGACACTTTTCCTGCTCCTGATGAGGCTGCGGACAGTGCTCCTTTTTCAACTACAGAAGGAAAGCAGGAAAGGAGGGTGGGAGCAGAGGGAGGGGACATAATGCATTTCACAGGCTGTTTCACAGTAACTATCTTCTGGCTCACCTCCCAGATGCTATGCAATCCTGTCATCAAGATGAAATCTCTGTCCCACACTGACATTTCTTCTGCGGAAGAAGGCTATCTACCCTCAGCTATTGTAACCCTGCTCAGCTTTGCTATCTTCAGTGATGCTATGCTAATGTACAGTGTCTGTTTCTTGAGGATGCAGTGTGTATTCACAGAAAATAAATAAAAACCCCAAAACACAGAAGTTAGATGAGAACTAGAGATTTGCAAATGATATACCAGTTTTAAAGTATTTAATTTTAACTGCTTGGAATGAGCAAAACTCAAATCTCCCTCACTCTTCCATACTACTTTTAGTCGTTCATGCCTAATTATAAAATTAAATGAGGTTTCTTTACAGAACCAATCATACTATTGTCCCTTGCAGAAACCTTAAATATCAGCTACATTGCACAGCAGCTAACTTAGAGAAGTGGCATCATTACAAGCATTACAGCAGATGCTTGTAAACATGCCACACATTTCCTTCCTTGCAGATGACTGGAATCTCCCGTCCTCTACAAATTATTCACATCATCCATTTTCCCTCCTGTTCATTACAAGCTGCCCCTGCCTTTTCATTCATGCTACATTCTTCCCACCTCTCATCCCCACTGTCAGCATAAATCCCAAACCTGACCTTGTGCATGCCATAACTTGAATGTATGCTGGCATATTTCACTATTTCAGAACCAAAGCACTAAGGACCTGCAATAGCATCTTTCACCAACATGGGAGATTAAGGGAATGGAGCTTCTGCTCTCCTTAAGAGACCTGAAAGAGGCCACAATACAGCGTTTGTTTAGATCAGCATCTCAATCAGTGCCTAGCCTTTGTGCTGACTCTAGCCACAGCCATCAATCTGAACCAGCGCTAAAAGCTGTGCAGAAGTCCGTTCTGTCAACTTGTCTATTTTTGAGTTGTGCTGTGTCACACACCTATGGCCTGATGAGCTGAAATATTTGGTTTCTCACATTCCAGAAAATTATCTTTTCTGCTACATGACTATATCTCATGACTGGGCATTTTCAATCTTTTAAAAGCATCAGTTAAGGTCATGGAAGCTGCGTGACTACCTCATATGTCATGAGATAAAAAGAAATGTCAAGGGTTATTTTTTAAATGCCTTCTTATTTCTGAGTTTGTAGGATGCTTACAAGTAAGAGATTTCCAAGATTTTAACAATGCCCTAGGAAGTGCAATAGACTGCTCTAGTTTAAATATGTGGCTGCACAGCAAAGGTGACACTCCTGAGGGTCGTCACATTGCATGGACATTCTGGCATACACATCTTCTCCAGCCCTTTTGCTCCGCTGTGCTGGCAGCTGGGAAAGACAGCACAAAAAAACACTGCTAAGTTTTCCAGTAAAGAAAGAGATCACCCTTTCCACAGCTTGCAGTATGCCCTGTGAGCACAATAAAAATCTATTTTCAGTGTATTTTTTGGCAAAACTAAAATGCAGCCAATGAAAGACTCTAGAGTATAGTCTACTCTGTGTTGACTACCTCTTCTGTCAATGCATAATATGAGCTGGGAGATCATCATGTTTTCCTAGTGTCAGCAGATACTGACCTCAGTTAGAAATATATACCCCACTAAAATGTGGTTCCATATACATTCAGGCAAGAAAAGTAGTCATTAGGAAAGCCTGCTATATACTACTATGTATTGATTGAAACTACTATTTTCTCTTCTTGAGACAAGTTTTGTGTTGGTGTCAGGACACCGAAGAATCAGAAAATCATAGAATGGTTTGGGTTGAAAGAACCTTAAGGTTATCTAGTTCCAAATCCCATGACATGAGCAGGGACATCTCACACTAGACCATGTCGCTCAAGTCTCTGTCCAACCTGGCCTTGAACACTGCCAGGGATGGAGCATTTAGCAAAGAACATCTTATCACTTCATCCTAACAAGATGACCACATGAAGATGAGAAATCCCTTGACTAGTGCCTTGATATTCATGATATGAGTGTCATTCTCATTTTGGTATAAAAAACACCTATTTTTCATACACTAATCTCCTGAATAAAGATCTTAGCCACATTTACAATCATTTTGCTGTAAGAACTGAACAGTCCAATGTTATTAAACTAGCATATATTCTCTGTTGGTACTGAAAGCAAAACATAAGAAATACTCTTGAGTCCAGTAGATATTTATAATATGATGGTCTGTTGTAAAACCTATATAATGTAACCCTGTAATGTCCATCACCCAAGAAATGCTTGTATTTAACAGGATTAAAATGAGAGAGACTTGAAGCATTACTAAAGATTTCTTTTTGGAGAAGTACACTTGTAACTCAAAGTTAAAAAGAGGTGTAACCAGTACAGGCCATATGCTACAGACATTTAAAATTGTTTAACTTCTTACAATTTAAATTCAATATTTTCTGGCTAATTAACCAAACTTAAACTTTACTGAAAAATAAGTAGCCCTATTAGAAATCAGTCTGTCTGCAAATTTTGGAGGGATATAGGTAAGCTAATTTACAGGTGAATTTACTTAGATGAGTGCATCTCTCTATCAAAATGAAAGAAGAGTATTCAAAATTTGCCAGAATAAAATATGACCAAATACTGTTAATTTTTTATTATGTTTGGCAATGTTTTAAGTGCTATGGACAGGTTTTGCCTTACAGGAAGAAACCTAGTAAGTTCTTGGCCACTCTTGTCACAGCTGAAATCACAAAGGGTGTAAAAGATGTTGACTATTTAGTCTGCTACATAATTCTATTAGATTATTATAATAATATTAATAACAACAACAATAATAGCAAAGTGTATGTATTTGTTTTAATTACGGTAGTGTTTGTTTTTATTTTAAATTAAAATGGGTATAATTTCAACATCAATTATACAATTATATAAAAAAAGTTGCTGTAAAGAAAATAAGGTTAAATTCTTATGTTTTGTTTTGTTGGTATAAGATGATATTGTGAAGCATTTGTTGTAGTTTGCAACCAAGCTATATTCTGACTATTTTCTCTAATTTGTGAGAAATTCTGATAGATTCCTTCACAAAATGCATGCAATTATGGTTTCTCTTCTTAAAGGAACACAAGGACAAAGTAATGAAAAAGTTCATCAAATTCACTCTTGATAAACAAATCTATCTTTCTAAAATAGATGAGTAACAGTCATATAGAGAAACTACACAGCATAAAAAATTAAAAAAGAAAAAGAGGAGGAACAAAGGGTGGTCAGTCTTGAAGCACTTTTAGCTAAAAAACCACAGTGGCAAAAAAGAAATGCTTGATTTGCAAGGAAAGCAAGACACAACCTAAACATTTCCCAGTAAACATCATATATCAGAGTTTGTTTTAAGTTCTAATTTCAGAGCAAATTCAGTGTATTTGCTGAGAGCCTTCATCACCTTAAAATCTCTGCACTTCACTGCATACATATTCTATGTAAGACTTAGTTCCACACCACAGACATTGCTTTCCAGCATTTTGACTGTCCCAAAATTAGCAGGACTTCATGAATTTGATTATATGCATGCACAACATATATATACTACTCTACACCTGATCTTAGCCAAAAAGTTGAGAAGACCCTCACTACAAGAAAGACATTGAGGTGAAAGAGTAACCACAAGGTTACTCAAAGTACCTTAATATGGGTAAGACTTCCTTTTCATAAGGTTAGTACATCTGCTTTCAGTTAAAAGCTCCGAAATTTCAGAAAATGCAGTTTCAGAACTTCTGTTTCAGAAGTTCTGTTTCAGAAGTCCAACAAAAGAAAATTGGTCATGTTTGTACCTGTTTTGCAGGATACATTTAGAGCATGAATTGTAATAATTTAATAACACACTTAATGGCAACTCTGCTAAACTGACTCTACAGATTTTCAAGGTTTTTTTTCTGAAAGTTTAATAGCCTCTATCTCTATTTCATAAATTATTTCTTTATATTTAACTTTAAAGGGAATTATTTTTTCCTTTTTCTTGTACCTTTAAATAAAAAAGAAAATTGCACCTAGATTAGTGGAAGATGCACTACAGCAGTGATATGTATATTAGCTGTTTAAAACTGCAGCATTAAGTTATAAACTTCTCAAGGGAGATCTGCAGTGGATGCTACGAGTCTGTTGCTATGCACAGCCAAACAAACTAACTACAGATGAAGCAGACTGCTGGCAAAAGCTTTCAACAATCTGTGAACAAGGAATATCAGAGCTCTTTGTTTATTGTCTAGCCTGGCTCTTCACTAATCATTGCATTCCCTTCATGCGTTAAAGGTAGTAAGGAGTGGCTATTATCAGAGAAACGTGGAATAGAAATAGGTAAATTCCTATACACTGCATTCAGCAGGATAATTCATTAAGTAAGATTTGCAAACACATCTGAAGGATTTGCAAATGCACCCTGGAGCTATTTGGAGGTGCAGACACACATTCAAGTGGCAGCAACTTAAAAAAATCCTAGTTTATTAGCAAAGCCAGGGTATCTCCACACAGGCTTATTCTTTTCTTTCAGCAAATGGAAGGAAATTAATCTTAGCCTAGCCTGCAATTAAAGAGGGTCTTGAAGGCTAGCAATTAGGTTGAGGAATGCATGCCCATATTTGTAAAGATCTGATTATGATACTGTCTTAATCTTGACTGATAGCATTCTGACTGTATAATACGCATGCTTTCACATCATGTCTATTTTGTTCAGCAACAGTGCATTCCATTCTTTAGCATAAATATGTCACCAAAGTATGCTGGCAATTGAGAAATTATCAGTATTGAATCTATGCCCAGCAGGTAAAGCTGCACCTTCTCGTTGAAAATCATCTTTTGGTGCCAGTGATGTTGCTATAGAGCTGCACCGGGTAATAGTACAAACTAACACAGCTTGGGAATACAAAAGAATAGCACTGCTTTGAAGAAAAAAAAAAAAAATAAATCAAAATGCATCCAAACAAAAGTTCCTTTTAATTTATCTTTCCATCAGTACTCATAAGCTAATTTGAAACAGACAATGTTCAGCTGATCAGTTAAAGTGAATAATAAAGTCTGTTATTCAGAGATTCATAGTGAGTGATACGGCAGCTCATTAAGACCTAAACATGATTTCAAGTCTACTCTCCTCAGCTTCTTCACATTTTGTTTCTCCTGCTTCTCAGTTAATTTCTATGTACCTATCATAGTCCTTGCCAGCTCTGAGATCACGTTTCTTGAAATCAAGTAGCATCTGTAGAATGTAATTTATGAAAAGAACAGACTGAAGCATCCTGAAACACAACAGAAGGTTCAAAGAAAATGTAGCAAAATTAACATTTCAAACTAGGATTCAGAAAACATAGGATAAAATCTATTTCTAGGCAAGTTAGGATGGAAACATAAAAAGGTCTAAAAAAACACCAAAGAAAATATAAGAAACTCCTCTCTTATAAAAACAATTAAAAGCGAAAATATTAATGGCTTTCACAAAAACAAGCATGCATTTATTATTTCTGACAGCCTGCCTCTTATCATGTTCTTGGTATTAGTTTCTTCTGAGCTTTCAACATTGGAGTTAGTCACTTTGAAAAACCTTTCAGAAAGTATCTGGAGACAAATACTGTCAAAGGGTTTGCAATAGACAGCAATATTTGTTCATACCCCACCTTGCTCCTACCATAACAGGCATGTCCCATCTAACTCTCCCAAAAGTCAAAGTTGGGCTTAAGTTTCAGAAGGCTAAAAAAATAGATAGATAAATAAATTTGTGAGAGTGCACTGACATCAGCTACGACAAGCTGCAGAAGACAAGCACATACCGCCCAGCAACTGCAAAATAAGTCAACAGCCACTTAACAGAAAAGATACAGAGCTAACATCCTCCAGAAAAAAAAAACAACAAACCAATCCTCAACATTATACCTTCTTTACAGATAGATGTAATGTCGCCAAGACCTAAAAACATGCAAACCTTTGCTTTACAACATGCTGAAGTTCACAGAAGAGATAGAATCAGGTCTCATTCTTCCCCTATGTTTAAGGTGTATCCCAAACACTTTCTGCTAATTTCAATGAAAAAGAAAATAAAAAAATCAGTTAGTTAAACCCTCAAAACTCTGCTGCAGGAACCTAGTTACAGCTCTAATGCACTGAAGTGGGTTGTAGACCTTTGCAACAGTAAGGATGCTGAACTTCCTGGGCCTCTGGATCTGACAGATACCGCCTGCACCGGCCCACATTCAGTAAGAGAAACAGAGGGCTGCAGTTATTCCAGTTAACTTGGTTCTGTGTCTTCGGTAAAAAAAATAAACACACAAGAGAACATTCATGGCTTCTGGAACTTGCCTACCTACACTGTTAAACTGTTAGAATGGGCCAAATATCAGCCTCTGAAAAAAAATCCCAGGTATAGTTCAGGAATTACAAAAGGCACTCTTCTAAATACACAGTTTGTATATAGCCACGGTGTTCACAGACTTCAAAATCGTGGATTGCACCAGCTGCTTAGTTCCTGAGAACTGAATGGGAAATCACCCTTTTTTTTTTCTAGGAACATAGCTATTTTGTGGTCTTCAACTTAACACCAATCATACTTACTGTGAATCTGAGGGCAAACTGAATTAGTTCTTGCCATTCAATACTTTCTGAAAGACAACATTGGTTTTCACATCCAAACCAAACAAAAATAGCAATATTTTAAAAATTTAAATACATATATCCTAGTTGGTGAAATCATGTAAGAGGAAAAAAAAAGGATAACACAAAAATATTATTTTACTAGCAATAGTTTTATTTTATGCAGGATGTTTCATAAAATTTTGTTTGGACAGTGTATATACTAGAACTGCTGTGGCACAGAAATCTACTCAGATGTAAGATCATACACATTTAAAGCCAAATTCACCCCACTTCATTTGAGGCCTTTTAGTGGGTATCTAAAGTAAAGGTTGAGTCACCCTTGGCTGTGGAGAATTTAAAAAGGGGTAAGCAATGTCTGATTTGCCTCTGAAGCCAACACTCACTTTCAATTGATTCTAGACAATAATCTAGACAATGCTCCTTATTTAGATGTGAAAGTTAAATTGCCTAATGTGAGCTAGACAAATTCAGGTCATGTTCTTAATCACCACAATATCCTTCTCAGTAAAGACAGTAAACTAAATGTTGAATTTGTAACAGCATACATGAAGAATATTTCAGAAATTATTCTGTGTTATCAGGTGTAAATGAAATCAGACCATCTTCATTCTCCTAAATCACATAAATCTCTCAGTATACTGTCATCTTAAAGATGTATAGTTTAATTTAGTAGAGTATCATTTTGGTAATGTGAAACAGCAGTTTCCCATTATCAGTTTTTTTCTGAGAGAGTGCAAGATTACCCATTCATATCCTTTAAGGGAATAGTGTAGATCACAATGCAGCAGATTTCTCTTCACTAAAGAAAATCAAAGTTATAATATTTCAAATACTGCTTTGTACATTATTTTTAATATGTTTGTTTCAATACCTCCTTTTGTGAGTTCATAAATTGAATAGACAGCCTAAAGGTAGCTTTGATTATGGTTACAGAGCAATTTATAATTTTTTTACAACATTAAAATGCACTTCAGTTTTTCATGAAATAACAAGAACAGATCATTTGAGCTATTTACTTCCTATAATTTCTGCTGGTTTGGAATATGCAAGCAAAGTAGATGGTAACAGTTTGATGATTCTAGATGACATAGTATTTTGGCCCTGTTGAAATCAATGGCACAATATTCATTGAGTTCAGCAAGGAATCATTCCCCTTACAGCCCAATTCTGAACAGCTCACAATTTAGGGATTTGATTCATGACTCCTAGTCCATAATATTCCACAGTGAAATGCAATAAAATGGAACTTGAGAATATAAGTTTCCAGAAAGACTCCTCACTTGGAAACAGCCCATTCATGGTGAGATTTAAGCACAGGTTTTAGTCAGAACCAAATTTAAAAGGGAGCCTGGAGAAAGGAAGGAAAGTGCATAATGCCCTGATCATAAAAGTGTTAAAATCCAGTACTTATCCTCTTGAAGAAAATAATTTTATGTGCAATTAGAAAGAAATAATCTAAATAAATTACTTCTAAATCACATAAATAAATATCACAGTTTCTACTTCTGAAATATTTCAACATATGGCCAGTCACAAAAGGGCTAATTTTTGTAACTTACAGTAATATTGAGGTAACATATTTTTATCCATAATCTTGGACAGTGCACTTCAAATGCTTTCAGCAAATGCAGTATTATATTCTTGATTATGTGTTTATCAAATAAATAGTGTCTCTAAGACTAATAATGGAAGTAACTGACTGTCGGGAGAACAAGGACTCCCCTAGCAGTAATATCATTAAGTTTCAACAGCCATTTTTATGGTTAAAAAAAAAATAAATCTGATCCATGACTACAGCTTTACAAATCAGTTACCAATAACTTTATAAAACCTGAAGTGAATTTTTTGTTTGATTTGCATTCTAACACTTACCAGAATAGTATTACACTGTCAAATTGTGTTGCACCATACATCTTACACAAAAATCAGGATTTTGTACAGAAATTCAACTCTGGATCTGTCAAATTAACTGTTCAAACATAAAATTTGACTCCTACAAACTTTGGTCAAGTGGTCATGTAACTTCTCATCTAAAACACAACAAAACAATTACTTGATTGAATTGTCATACCTTACACATTCTCACTTTGTTGTTTTCAAATACACCGCTTTTCCTTTTACATATTTTCAGCATACCGATTATAATGCATTTGCCCTCACAATAAGATGTAAAAATAAAGAACATAGCTCTCTTCTACCTTTCTACATCTGTATAAGGAACACACAATGCATCAAAATCTGAATAATAGATTATGCATTCTTTGAACTGGGAAAGTATAGTACAGTAAAGAAATAGCTCCTAAATCTTGAATATAATTAATCACAGCAATGACACTATTATGAACATCACTGCATTAGATAACCTGTTTCCTAAAAGATGATACTCCCAACAGATGATTTCATCTACCCCAACTCCTCCAAAACAAAAAGTTGGTGCATAGGCTATTGTGGCATTACATACGGCACTTTTAGGAAGGGATTTAAAGGTCTTTCTATCCACAAATACACAGTCAGTCTTAAGTCTTACCTCCAGCTTCCCTAACATATCTGACAGAGAAGATCTTTCTATATGTTCTGGTTCTAGTGTAAATCCTGGAAATAGAAGGCAAATGCTGAAACTTATTCTGTCAAATACAAACATCCACACCTTTTCTTTTTAGTATATGATCAAAACTGTCTTCAGAGAGAAGTCAGTTTGAGAGAATGATACTTGGAAACCAAAGTCTCACTAACATGTTGGTGTATATTGTTTAATATTTCCTTTAACATGGCATTACACCTAGGCAGGGGAAAAACCTAGGACTGAAGGGGCAAAAATCAACTACTGCTAGTAAATGACAGCTAAGTTATGGTTAGTAAAACCAAAAAATATCTTTAGTAAGACCAATAAATAGCTTTATCATGCTAGAGGCTTTTTTTGACATTCTAGTGACTGACCAAGATAGAGCTATTTCTAGGTTATAATTAGATATCACAACATGCTCCAATGGATGTGAAATGTATGTATGGGAGGGACAAGACAGTGGGGTAAGACAGGGACATAATAGTAAAATTGGAAGAAAAGGCAAGAACTCCCTTAAATTAAAAATCAGTGAGGGTACCTGTAATCTGTATGAAAAAACTCACTGCACTTTTGACATTGTCTGATGCTTACCACCCAAATAAAGAGTAATCACACGCATATTTCAATATAATAAACCATCTCTGATCTCAGCTCCCACAAACCAACTGAAGCATATTTCAAGACAATTCTATTTGTAATAAAAAGCAGATGGTAAAGGAAACAGATGTCTCTTTTTGACCTGATTTACACATCTGCAGACGTGTACAATATGCAAGCATTTCCAAAGAATTCTGAGCAAGTTATATTGAGAAATGGGAAAACTTTTCTTAATGGGTATGTGCAAACAAAGATTGTGACTCAAGAAGAAAATAAGCTGTGACAAAGACACAACCATCATATCAAACCTGCTTCCAAACCAGTATCATATCACAGCTCCATGTTAAAGAAACACCAATAAAAATCAGACAACTTTGGAAATAGTTTACTGTAAAGAAACTCAAATGTGAGGTGGCTGAGGAATAGATGATTTTCAGATTTCCGCCTTCTCTAAAAGAAGACGTGAAGTTAGCAATGGTTGTCCTTCAGAAATTCATTTTACAGAAAAGCAAAACATCCCTCAGCAATAGAGACCTGGAATTTATTTAAGATCTTCTAAATCTCAGATTGCCATTTTATGCAGACATCAACAATAAGCCATTGACAATGACAGCAAATATTTGCACTGGTCTCAGAGAAATTACACACAAGAATCACCAGAAAAATGTGTTACAACTAAGCAGGATGGAAGAGTCTCACTCAAAAAGAGAAAATCCTTGCAGAACCTCTTAGACAAGCGGCAGAGGATAAAGCAGCGCAAGGAGCCAAGATGTTAGCAATCTTCAAAATTCAGTTAGGTTGAGGTGGGTGAAAACTACACAAAATCTCCAAACCGAATTGCTCATTTGGGACATCATGTTGGTTTCTTAGCTTTTGTCCCATTTCTTTTTCTGCAGATAATTTACTTCAAGCTCACAAAGCATACTACATTGTCAGGTATGGAGAATGAAGTCTTCTCTTTCATCAAAGCACCAACCCCAATTTAAGTGTCACATCTCTGAGCTGAAGGAACCATATCCTATAATGATACTTATTATCCATGTCCATTCTAGTTCTGGCCTATCTGCTGAGACTGTAAATAAGAAACTAGATTCACTCAAATGTTCTGATTGTTTCTTCCTGCTGAAGGGATGCTGAACAGCCTTAAATCTCAGCTTACATTTATTTTGCACCACTATAGTGACCAGCGAGACACAGACAGAATGCATTAGTAAACCTGTCCAAGGGGGCTAATTACCACCATTGGGAACTGGGCCAGGTTAGCCAGTTTAATTTCATATAAGCCGTCATACAATAATCTGATGGTAAGTACTTTCAGGAACTAACCACTTGGTCTAACTGGTGAGCTGAAGGTGAAAAGTTCCATATTCTATTACTAATCCCCTGAGCTATAGAGTTCCCAGCTGGTAGTTCTACAGATGTTCACACAGCTTTTTTTGAAAGGCAGCAGAAGTAGTTACAAGTTTTTGTTGTATTCCCCTCCCCCCCAACCAAAACAAACAAAAAAACCCCACAATTGCAAGAACAACTATCATTTTCTTAAAATAATCTCTCTGAAGGTAGCAGACTGTACACATTTTACAAGAATAAACAAACTTTTCTAATATTTATCAACAAATTAGGAGTCAGAGATCATTAGTGCAAATTTCTGCTGACCGGCAGCATTTATTCTATAAACTTTGGGTATCCTAAGTGATCCATTAGAGAATAACAGATATCTTCAATCCGTCTAATCTCTTCATTGGGCATGTTTTGTTTCCAGGAATGAATGCTACTTGATGAAATTTCCCCTTCATAAGGAAGATAGAAAAGATTGGTGGAGGTGGCAAATAATATTTGGTTTAACCTAGCAGGAGGAAGAGGAATACCAAGAAAGGCAAAAATTGTTTCAGCCGTCTTCTGAGGAAAGCTCACAATATCTTCAAACTTGACTAGCTGATAATTTGTTGGCAGCAAAACCCCATTTATTCTCAGTGCTGCTGCTGTGTTTGCTAACCATAAATAAGACAACACAGAAACTGCATTTGAATTAGAATTTGAAAGTTCTTTTCTTAACGATTCATATTCAAAGGCATAGCCATCATTTAAACTACACTTTCCCTTACCATTCTCCACTTTAAACATTGCAGCCAAGTGTTGTGGAACATTTTTCAAAGAGTAAAGGTTTGGCTTATTTTTGTACAACATTGAATAGATCCATGCCCGTGGGTCCCTCACTACATATAATGCTCTCATTGACGGTCCTAGGATTTCCTGAAAGAAGGGAAGCTTTAATGTCCAGCTTCCACTACTTAAACTAAGCACAGGTCGTGCATTAGGATAATAAGAGAGATGCCTTCTCAGTTCCCTAATATATTCAGCATCTTTATCTTGACTCCCTCTTGCCCTGCTTCTTTGCTCTGACAGAGATTCTCTCTTTTTTGATCTTTTCTTTTTGTCTTTGTTTATGGGAAAATGCTGAGCAATTTTACTTCTGCTGGCTTCGTATAAATGAATGTTTTGTAAATGTAACTTTGTGCCTCGAACTAAAGACTGGAGCCACCCTTGGATAAGGTGAAAATGACCATTTCGGACATCAGAAAACTTCCATTCACATGGATCTACAAAGGAATCAATTTCAAATTCAGTCGCAGGAATTTCGAGATAGGGTGTAGGTATCCTGATGTATAAGAAGTCACTGCTATTGAAAAACAGCTGTTTTAAAATTTCTGCACCAGAAGCAGGAAGTGAAGTAATGATAACATCTGGCAAAACAACAGGGTTTCCTTCTAATTGTTTGGCTTTATTGCCTTCATCATGTTCTAGCTTTGTTATGCCACTGCTCCATTTTGCACAGATGGGCTGAGTACACATGCTCCACACATCCACCAATTCAATAAGCCATAGTGTGACAACCAGTATCAGGATCCAACGCAACATTTTACCAAAGGATATGTAAAACCGCCACTGAAAAGCCAGTATGACCAAACTAACACCCAAAATTAACCCTGCAATTATGTTCACTTTGAATCCAAATGGAAAAACTGCCCTATTATTTTTTATCTGTTTTTTCACAGATTCAGTACCTAGACCAAATTTGGTCACTTTGTTTTCATGAACTACTTTGGCAAAACCACCAAATCCCAAGTAATTGAACCTTGTCTTTAAATTCTGATATTCAGTCACAACAGAGATAGTATTTTCAGTATTGTTGACACTGAGTGAAATCTGAAATCCAGGTTTTGCATTATCTATGAGCCTACAGTTAGAAACATTGACATAAGGGCCATAGAAAAGGTAAACAATCCTTGTAAGTATGTTTTTCATTGGAAAGGTAACATTTACAAACTGAGTCCATCGCTTTTTGAATTCAGCAGCTTGTTCTGCCTCCTGTATCCTAGCAACAGGACTACTCCCATGATGATCAAACCAAAACATCTTGTAGTGGGCATCCCACACATCCATCATAGCTCCATTGTATTTGTTCTTAAATTTATAGGGTATGTATTTAAAATCTATGTCCAGATTATGAAAAAAGGCACTGACAGAATTAACAGGAGAGTCTTCCTCCTTCTCAATATTGTCGACTACTAACAATGTCTGAGAATTCAGGAGCAGCAAAACACGATACACACTTTTCAGTTTCATTGCTGATGTGTAAGCAGATACCGCCTCACCACTCACAAACATCATGTCTCCAGCCTGAGAGGCTGTTATGATTTCTCCAGTTGAGTCTCCAACCTCATCACCAATCCACTTCAGCCACTGGGCACACTCACCAAGCTGTCCTTCCCAAGGCTGGTTGCACTGGCTTGTAGGAGATGGTGCAAAGACCAAGACGTTGTTCAAGTGGCTGAGTTTAGGACCGTAAAGAGCCTCAGATACAAACACCTGTCCATTAGGAGCAAAAGTGAAAGAGTTCTGATCAGGATGTTCATGTCCTGGATTGAAACTTCTCCACCCATCAATCCATGTATACGGTTGAAAGTGAACAATGTCATAGACAGCACGTCCACCAAGCTTTCCAGACTTAAAGGACACAAAGGTGTTTGTCTGACTGTTTGGCAACCCAGCCCCATAAGTAACAACTCCCCAGTTAGGAAACACATGCATTTTAGCACTACCATAGCCAGGAGGTGGCTGAGGAGTGATTTCAGCAGCATACCATATAAATTCAGTGTGCAGCGTGCTCCACCTCTGTGCAGTGGATGGAACCATAGGCCCATCCTTGGGTCTGTGTTTTCGAATCTGCTGTGCCAGCCAGTTGCCAGCTCCATTCTTCAAGACAAACTTATCCAGGAAAACCAGCTGGCTCTCAGGACCATAAAACCAGTTGTAATTAGAATCTGCTATACCCACAGTCCTCTGAAAGCCTGGTAATAGGGTGGCATAGTAAAACCAAAAGTGCGCCTTGAGCCAGTTATTCTCCAAGTTGTTAATACCAAAGTGTCGCTGAGCCAGAAAAACATACTGGGTTACAGACTTGGCTGTGTAACTCCCATAAGCTACTCCCTCATCCAGAGACCCATCTACAACATGATTGAGCAGAAACATTGTTTTCTCCATCACATCAACAACAGCATGTTTCCAAATATTTGCCTGAGATCCTCTGTTCACCCCTGCAACTAAAGCCCCAATAAGCAAAGCAAGCATATTGGTTGCTTGGTGGTTATGGAGAAGCTGCTTTCCCCAGGAACGAACTTTTGAGTACTCATACATTTCCTTGCTTATGGACCATATTTTCTCCAGGTATTTTTCCCTTCTCTCATTTTCCAGTGAATTATACAAGAAGTCAAAAGCAGTGGCAAATCCTGTCAGGGAGTGACCAAGTGGCACTTCATCTCCAGGTGCATTCTCAACCAACCAGTTTTTGTAGCCAGCCATTCTATCCATATATTCTAGGGCAAAATCTAATGCAGCTTTATCTTCAGGGCACAGCAAACAATAAAATGCCAGAGGTGGCAGATTGTTACCATAAATCTCATTCCACTTTGCAGCAAAATCAGCGTGCTTGGGTGGAGGTAGGTAGTATAATGGGTTGGACAGCATAGCTATCACTGCACTTCTGATGGCTCTAAACAGATGTGAATGGCTTGTATGAGCCTTCTGCCTCAGTGTCTGAACATCTTCAGCATCAAAATACAAGCTTGGATGAAGAACTGCTTTTTTCGGCTTCTGCTCAGCTCTGAGACCTTCACGTTGCTGTTTTTCATACTGATCTATATTTTCTATAAAAGTCACCCAATCAGAGTAATTGCTTACAGATTCTTCAAAAGTGAAGACAACAAACATTGTTAATGCCAGAAATAAAGTGTGCCCTGTGAACATCAGAGCCATGATCCATTAGGCAGTACCTCTTCCCCAGGCATGCATTTCCTAACAAAACACAATGTACAGATATCACACTCAGATCCAGTTAAGTACAAAATCAAACATCTTACGGCATACTTTTAGCAGAAAAGACTTAGTGTGTACTGTGCACGCCAACAGATACTCAGATTATTTGTCATCTGAGCTACAACATTGAAATAACCAATGCTCTCAAAAAATTAAATCTCAGGTGCTTTGTCTGTTCACACTTGCCTCAAACACAATACTACAGCAAAAATACTAAAATTAGGGAAGAAGTAAATTCTCTAAGATATGCATATAAAACAGGTTGTGACAATACACAGTAAGAGACCAAAACACCCTCTCTTGGTAACTTGAAAAACTTCACTTGAAAAAAGGAACTGGAGTCGTACATGTACTTTTTTTAAAGAGCTTTCAATCAGGTCAAATTCACTTCTACAGCTGATAGAAACTCCACTGATAACAAAACGATATAATTTATTCAGAACAATGTGTTATATTGGCCGAAATAGGGGATTTACAGCACTTGAGAAACAGACTCCAAAACTGAAGTTACTTTCTTCAGCCTTCACCCTTAGCTCAATTTCCACACACTCTCTTTCCAACTTTCTGGGACTCACGGGAGAGTGGGAAGGAAAAAAATAATAAAAAAACCCTCCAAAAACATCAACATTGATGCTCCATGTGCTCTCTTTAGGAAACTGCTGCGCTTCTACCAACTATTTGCCTCTGTCTGCAGAAAGTGTGTCTGAATTAGTAGTCACAGAGAATTGACATATTTTCAAGTCTTCTTTCATGATATCAGCCAATAATGCCCAAATTTTGCCTCAATGATTCAGATAATCCCGCTCCCTCCATTATGAAGCAAAAGGAAAACATGTGTAAAAGGCAGACAGCCAACACTTTTTTGTTAAAGAGCAGTTTCAAGTTTTCTTCCACTTTGCGTGCTGGTTCTTTCTGTGAAAAGAGAAACAAAAGTTCTCTGAAGCTGTACAGGTGTGAGAACATATTTAAAGTACTTAACAAAGTAATGCTCACTTTCTAGGAAAGATGAATTAATACACCTCTGCTTTAACATATCTGGGTATTTTTTAATTACCATTTCCGAAGTTCCACAAAATTTGCCATTTGCAAAACAGAAATCCAGATTGGCTACTTGAGCTCTCTTTAGTTCACCTTGTCCTGCGTCGGGGACTATCTTCCCATTACACTATGAGGAGCTACCGAGAAAACAAACCTGAAACACGCAACCGAGACTAAATGGAGCTCAAATTAAAAATAAAACCAAAGTAAAATGACACGTACACGGACGCCCCGCGCCTGGCTGCGCCGGCGGAGCGAAGGAGCGAGGCTGGTCCGCTTAGGACGGACCTACGCCACCCGCCGCTGCTTCGCCCCCGACCCGGACACGAAGCCGGACGGGGCCCGGCGCGGCCAGCAGAGGGCGCCCCTCCGCCGCCGCGCTCCCCTCCCCGCCGCCCCTGGGCCGCACAACTTGAACAAGTTTAGCGGACGAGACCCCCGCCGCGGCCGGGACCTTCCGTGTGTCCTCTCACCGGCCTCCCCCCTCGCAAACCCGCCTCTTACCGCAGCGGCTCCGGCTAGGGGTGGGGAGGGGGCTCGGGGCGGCCGGCAGCTCTCGCGGGGCCGAGTCGCTCTGCCCGGCCAGCGCGGCACGGGGCTAGCTCCCGACGTGGGGGCTGCGGCGCGCTGTGTCTCCTGGGCCGGCCTGTGCGCGGCTCTGGGCCTTTCCGCGTTGCCGGTAGTTACCCCTGTCTGTCCGCAACTTCGGGTCCCTGCCCTCCGCCGGAGGCTCCCCAGAGTTGATGGCAGGGGAGATGCGGCAGCGGGCACGGGCAGTGAAGCAAACTCACAGGGATATCGTTCTGGAGGGGCGGGGAGAGAAAGCAGAAGGCAGGGCGGGAGGGAGGAGGAAAAGAGGGAAGGAGGGGGGGTGACGGCTGGGTGGTGGTGGTTGGCAGAGCCGCCCCCGGCGGAACAGGGATGTGCCGGTCCTCCTCGCCGTGCTGCGGCGGCGGGTGGGCTGCCAGCCCCGCAGTCGCTCCCGGCTGCTCTTCTTGGCTGCGATTGCGCGAGCTGGCTGCCGAGCCCAGCCGCACTCCTGGCGGCGGAAGCCACAGCCGTCCCTGCGCCTCGGCAGCGGGCTATCGGCGGAACGGAGAGGCGCGGACCGCTGCAAGCGCACCCAGGGGCAGGGCCAGGTCCGAAGAGGGGGGCCGCACCCGGGGGAGGAGGGGCCGCGTCGCCCAGACTGCTCCCGCAGCGGCTGCCCCGAGACCGCGGTGAGGGATCTCGAGGAAAGGTCCCGGTGCGGTCTGCGGGGCGCAGCAGTCACGTACGAGAGGGCTTTGTGAAGGAAAGCTGCGGATGGGGGTCGCCTCCGCTGCCGGCCCGCCGGTCAGCAGCTGCCGCCCTGCCATCAACCAGCTTCCGCGGCTCCCAGCCGGGGCAACGGAAGGGTACGGTACGACGGGTGGGACGGGTTTGGGCAGGGAAGCAGGAGCCGTCTCTCCCGTGGATAGCAACTTTGTGAGTGCGGAATAAATGCATAACTGTGTCCGTATTTCGGAAGCCACGGGGTTACGCAGCATCATCTTTGTTGGAGCGATCCCACTTTTTATAACTACCTGTGCACGTAGGCAGTTTATTTTATATTATACGTTAAAAAGATTGTCATTCAGATTTAGCTGAAGGCTTCTGAAATAAAGTATAAAACCGTAATGAGATGTAAAAACTTCTGCCCCTTAAGTTGTTCACTGTCAGTGATGTGATGAAGGGTCAGTAGAAGTGCTGGTTAGCCCCTCTGGTCCACCCACAAAATTCAAGAGATACGATTCTATTTTTGGTTTGGAATGTAGTTTGGATTGCAGGTAATTATTTTCAGAGCCTGATTTGTAACCTGCCTGATGTGATGTCAAGCTATTCTTTGGTGTTGAATGCAATCTAGGAAAAGAAAAGGTGTTAGCTTTTGGATATGTGTTTCCATTTACTATGTTTATTAACTGCCTCAAAGGATGTGGGTTTTAATCATCCCAACAGCATAAATGACCACTTTTTCCCAGGTGTAGCCTATATTCTTCTCAACTCCCCTCCACCCCCCCAATATCTTGGAAAATACAGTTGCATTTTCAAGTATTTTATAAGCTACTCAATGTATAACTATCTTGAAATGAATATATGAATATATAAAGGTCATACATTATGGATACTGATTCTGTTTCTTTGTGCTGTGGAGAGCACCTTAGAAGGATTAAATTATTAAATTATGCACATTTTCATCAATGATGAACTGTGTTTGGAGCCATCCTAATCTTTCAGATGTGCGCTATAGACTTGTATTAAGAGGGAAAAATACCAATTATTGCCTGGATCATATCATCCCATCAGAAGAAATTTGCATAATGACCAAAGATCAGCACATAATTCCTTGACCTTGAATCTGTTAAAATTCTGCCTTTCATGCTACCAGGGAAGTTATTCCAGGCAAAAAGCAAAGGGAAATGTAAAGCAACAATAGAGGCCACATTCCTATTTAAAGTCAGTAGAAATGGAACAGCATACACTACAAATTAAAAACTCCTACATATTTTTCCCTCTATTCCCATTGTACCCTATATTGTACCTATTACATTTTTCCCCAAGGCTGACCCATTCTGGAACATATTGAAGTCTCAGAGAATGACTTCTCCAATAAATTGTCAGGCAATTCTGAATAAGCAGAACAAGTGGAGGACTTGTGTTAGGTTAAAAGCAAGAGTAAACCTCTCCCAAAAGCCCTTCTTACTCTGTGGGACCTATGTTGAGATCATTATATATACAGTGTTCAACTGCAATGTGATATTTGTGAAGAAGCATGAAAATGAATTATTGACTGGCCCCATATATTTACAAATCATACCATTTTGACAAATTCTTATTTACATGGCAGTGAAGACACTTGTATGTCACTTTGCTTTTTCATTGGAAGCTCTTTCACACTGTCAAAGGTGCACTGGCAGGATACTTAAGGCTGGTTTTCTGCTGAGCCAACTGAAATACAACAGGATCTTTAACCATGTATGATTTCAACTACTTCCATACCTACTTTCTGCCATTTTCAAGTCATTTTGCTTCAAAAAAACTCACCAGGACAGCAGATAACAATATTAGTAGTGCTAGTATTCAATTATTTTTCTATAAGTAATTTTCAGTAGTCAGCAGAGACCCATAGTTGCTATGCTACAACTGAGAAACAAAACCAAAACCCCATGAATTCAATTGGTATCCAGGAGAAACAACAAAGTGATGCAAACTTCAAAGGAGTTGGATTAAGGTATTTAGAAATAGTGACCCTGGGTTGTAACCAGCTCTTTTGCATAAAATGAGTCTGAAATGCATTGGCATTCTGCCTTACTTGATCGCATTATGCTGTTTAAAAAGTGGTCAGTAAAATCAAGGTCACTTTCAGAACAACTGTTAATTGTGAAAGTAACTGTTAAAAGTTACCATATACATTTTTATTGGGAGAAACATTGACTATCTGGCAACAACTTGCATTATCTTATTACCTTTTCAAATATTATTCTTAACTGAATAGCTGAAAAGCAAGGCTGGTGGGCTATCAGCAGGAAAAGGATGCTGTGAAATATCTACCAAGAAAATGACTTTTGACTTGTGGGAAATTGACCTGACTGTCACTTCAAGTTGTTAGTATAAGAAATCATGGATTGCTGTTGGTGATACGCTGTGGTGTACCACCTCAGGGATAGCATTCTGCATTGATACCAAAATCAGCCATCTGAATGATCTTGAAAATGCTAGCGATGTTATCCTGCTTGAGTACAGGCCAAGTGCTAACAGATGGAAGTGAAGAGTAGGCTAATCAGCTGGACTGCAACAAATTATTTGCCAGTGTCAATGAAGATAATAATGCAAAAGTTCCTAAATGAATGAGATGCTGCTGTCAAAAATGAGACCTTCATCCACAGGCACAGAAAAAGGCAGGTATTTAAGTAGGATCTGGACTGAGGTAACTAGGTATCCAGTAATGGTGGACTCTTGAAACTTCTGCATAACGCCTCAAATAGCAAAAGTACATAAACCCTTAAGTCTAAAGTACATGTTGTATTTTAGAGGGATTTAATGACTAAACCTAACTGTTTCCTGAAAGATACACTTTTCTTCATCTAAATCCACTCACAGATCTAATTTACTGGGAATTCTTGAAATATACTTCATGCACACCTCCTTCTTTTACAACACACACACACAAACCAACAAAACAACCATAGGGAACAATGCAGCAGTCACAAGGATCCTCTTTGATACAGTGCAGTCAGCTGTTAGTCAAAAGCACCCACCTGTCACAGAGAAGACATGGGTGCAATGGTCTTTTCTCCTTTAAAGTGTTCTAACCAAAATCTCTTAACTCTCATATAACCTAATCTCTGGTCTGTTTCAGCATACAACATTTTCTGCCAAACTAGGGAAATCACGTTGCTTTTCATTTATATAATCACACTCAGAAACTTACACACATAAATTAATTATATCAGAGGGTAAGAATTAGAACCTCTGCTGTCCAAGAATAGCTCACCCATTTTACAAAAAACAGGTCATAAAATGAAGTGTACACCTCACAGAATTAAGTATATACCACATTCTCAGAGAAGAAATCATTCCTTCAAATCCTTCCTCTGACTCCCACCTGACAAGAACACAAATGAAACCCACACCATTAGCTAGTTAACTTGTTCTGGAGGGAGAAATCTGGTGTTGCTGGTGAGCATCTGAGAAATAAAGTATATAAACAATTGATATCTAAGTTCCTATCTTCTAAGGGTGACGGAACACAGGGGAACACAGAATAGAGAGCACACAGCAAAGAGCAAAACAGCATGTGGTGATACTGCTCTTACCAGGGTTTTTAATTTTTATTTTTTATTATCGATTAATGTTATTTATTTCAAGATTTTCTAAAATTTAGAAATGGTAATTAATTAAAAGCAGCAGCAACAAAACACAAACAAGCAAGCAAGCAAGAATATCCTGGTTTTATTAAAACTAAAAATTATCATGATTAAGTTTTATCACGCTGTGTAAGCACAGTAAAAAAGGAAGTGACATTTTTTTCCCTGTTTCAAGGACTTTTCTTTCTAGTGGAGTTCAACACTGCAAGACTAGAGTAGCCATGGGCTGAAAAGTGCCTGGTGTCACTGTCAGTGGAGATGTAGGATGGAACAACTGCCAAAAGCCACAGTGCTGCGCTCTTTTTCTGTCCCAGCTGTGTGCTCCTGCCAGTCCATTTATGTTGGAGCAGTGGGCAGCCTCACTGCTAAATAATTGCTCATGCAGACACAACAGGGCAGCACAGATTTAGGCCAGCTTAAGTAGATTGCAAAACTGTACCTTAAAAATGCCGGCTGCATACAGGGGTAATTTTAAGTCCATTCATGTCTATCTCAGACTCTGCATATGAAGCAAATGGAACTATTTGTACTTGGGTAGTATTTTTATCAAGCAAAATTCAGTGGAAGTGGTATAGAAATATCAGGGATGACATTGTATACAGTGGTTGGACCTCAGGAAGTTTCTCAGCAGTTGGTTGGAAGAGTACAGCTCCAAATTCTTAGGTTATCAAAATCACTGGTGTAATGTCTGTGCAGTTCTACATCGGTGCACAATTTTCACCATGGAAACTCATGACCAATTGGAGAAAGGAGATTAAACCTACAAATGTTGTATTTTTGGAAGCATTTAAATATTCAAAGCTTGCTGGTTGTATTTTGGCTGTTTTGTAACCTGTCCCCACATGTTGCCATATTAGATACAAAATATTAGCAAATTAATCGTAGGATAAAACCAAAGCAGTGGAAAAGGAAGGAATATTCTTTTCCCTGCCCTAGTGTCTTGGAAGTGTAAGAAATTATTGACATTAAAGTTGCCCTTCCCTCCAAAAAAAAACCCAAACTCAAACAAACAAATGAAAACCAAACACACACACACACACAAACAAAACAAAAACCAAAAACCACCACCACTAACACCAAGTTCACCAGGTATTCAATTTTGAACTAGGATATGATTCAGTTTTGAACCAGTATCTGATACATACACCAGACATATGAGTGATCAAATGTATACTACAGATTCAGTCAGAGAAGAACTTAACATCAGAATCTTATGAGATAGATAAGCCTTATAGAATATTGCTGTAAACAGGGTTTTATGCATGGAGGCGTACCTATCCTTTGATTTTGGTATAACGAATCCTATGGTTCTTCATTTTAGTGGAGGTATTTCACATGCACCTTTGCAACACTAATGTAAGCTCACCGTTGTGATTTCAATGAAACACATACCTTTCTATTGACTTCGTAAGCTTTGCATCTGGGTCTAAATTCTAGTACCCTATAGCTGGTGACTTTCCACCAGCAGTTGTCAATACAGTGTTTTTATTTGCTAGCAACCATAAACTAGAATTAGCTTAAAGAGATTTTCAGATATATTGCGCAGCCCATGAAGGGTGTATATGCAAAATATTTTTACTGGACAAGCAGAACCTACAGAGCAATTAAATCATGAGTCTGAAAATAAAAACTATTATGATCTACACCATTATCTCCAAGTTATATGATTAAGGAAATACTAAATTAGACATTATAGTAAAAGAATACAATTACAAATCTTAACTAAGTGTATTTTTTGTAGTTTTATTCTATATTCCATACTAATGTACAAGATTATATTTAGCAGTTTTAGAAGCATTAGAAAACAGGAAAGCTACAAATTACAACCCATATGGGTATGCTCCAGTTGGCAGCAGTGGTTAATAGTATCTCCTAGTTTTGCCTTTTATAAACCAAGCAATATTTAAGACATACATTAAGATGATTTAGTCACAAAGAGTTCAAACACTGTACTTAGCTGGAACAAAGCATACTGCATTAAAAGGAGTGTGGGCCAGAGTAACATGTATTAGTTCACACATTATCACAAGGAAACAGGAAAGTTCTCAGGTTAAAATGGAAAATCTCTGCAGCACAGTAGTCTGAATTTACATAATACTTAAACCATTTTACCTAAATATCCTAAGTGTTTTCCTGTCAATACAGGCCACGTTCTTCCGATTCAGTGGGATATCCTACTTCGCACAGTCCTATTATATTTAATGAAATGACTATGAAGTACTATGTAATGGAAAGGTGTGGTTCTACAAGTACTTTAACAGTAATTAGGGCTCCTTGGAAAGGAGTGATCTACCACTCTTGATATATCTGGTTGCCTATTCCCATCTCCTCCTTTTTCAAGGACAATATAGCTGTGATGAACCAGGTAAGGGGACTTGATTCTGCAGAATCAAAAATGACATGTGGCAAAATAAAGATTAGCTTCCAGCTAGATACTTTCCCTCAGTTTGGTTCACCTGGAATTAGGCAACAATATATGTATATGGAGGTGAGAAGTTGTAAAAAACACATATTTGGAGACTACTTTAAGGTGAACAGCTTTTGTAAAGTTGATTGAATCCTTCTACACCTAATTCTCATGTTTCGCTCTGCAGGAGGCGTCTAGAATGTCAACTATTTTAATAATCTAAGTAAGCCTTCGCAGTATGGGAGTTAGGCATGTAAAAACGTTGAAAGTTTCAGTAAAAGCTCATTGTTGCAAATATTTTTCAATGTTATTGTAAAATATTATTTCCTAAGTACTTAGTATTACTGGTCAATTTTAACATTTACTTTGCTAAAGTAGATTTACTTTGCTAAAGTAGATTGCCATTGGCCTCCTTTAATTTATGAGGAAAGTGGTGCAGAAATATTAAGGTCATAGTAATACACCAGTAGGCTGTGATTGTTTTAGGCTGGATTATATACAGCAGAGCAACTTGTCCTCTCTCTCTCAATGTAGGATACAGGGTTTGTATTAAATTCATTTGGACTTAACCCAGATCTTCCAAAGGCTAAGTTTTGGGGAAGTTTCCACTTTTATTACAGATTTCCTGCTAATATATTTTGGCCTGCAGGTTTCTTTTGAGGTATCATCTTTTCGCTTTTGACTCTGTTATTCTGAGTACCTTTGTTGTCATTATTTTTAACTTGTGAATGCTGCCAGACAGACCAGTTATGTCTACCCAACACAGTGTAGCTCTGCACACAGGTACCCAAGCTAGTTGTAAGAAGCTTTGCTAACCAAAATAGATAACATGCTCTATCAATGAAGCTGTTTCTTGTGGGATCTAAGCTGATACACTAAAAATTAGCCTGAAAAGTACTACAGGGCAGTGGATGGTTCTTAGATGACCCACGTTAAAGAGAATCCTCTATTTAAATTTTGCAGGATAAAGGTAGGATGCAAGTTTTTCAGTCTGTAGATCACTACACAGAGAGGTCGCATTGGGGCGTTAATAAATTAACAGCAAGAGATATGAAATTATCAAATGTCTGGAACCCAAAGCTCAAATTTTAATGATGTATCAGTTGTAAATTATTAACACAGGTTGTAATTAAGACTGGAAGAGCTTTTAAAAGAATATGATGGATTCCCTGTAATTTGAAGTCTTTAATTAAGACCGGATGTACCTCTCAAAAGATATTGTCAAATTTGATAATAACAGAACTATCAGGAAAAATTCAAAGGTCTTAAACTCCATGAATTTTTTATTACATCAGACTTTCTTTTATGGCATTCATTCATCTAGAAAAGTGGAAAAATACAATGGACATTTATAAAGGTCATGTAAATAGGTTTCTTACAACAGCAATTGCTTTCTGTTCTGCTAACATAACTGATTTTAAAACCAGCTTGAGACCTCTCAGCAACAGAGACAAAAATAATTTTTTCCACTATAAGCTTGGGGAGCTAGGTGTGGTCCTTCAGTAGTCAAAGAACACATAAGGAGAAGAAGTAGAGCTGAAATGGGATGGCAGAATTTCACATCATACTTACTGTCGCTTTTCTTCCGCCCTGGTTCCACATAGCAGTAGCTCCTAGCCAATACACCCTAATCGTTCTGGCAATATTAACCAGCCAGAGTGACTTTCCAGACATATAGCATAGCTAGGGACAGATAATTAAGCTATGGATGTTTTGCAGTCCCCTCCAGTTTGCCACCTAGACAACTGCCTCTTCTGCCAATGTCTGGAGTTGGTCCTGACTGCACTAGTGATTCACCAAAGTATTGTCAACTTAATTCAGAGTTATAGAATCATAGAATAGTTAGGGTTGGAAAAGACCTTAAGATCATCTAGTTCCAACCCCCATGCCATGGGCAGGGACACC